>PVIJ01008749.1:0-35000 GCA_004024925.1 Scalopus aquaticus
CCAAATCACTCAGGTTTATATTAATCAAAAGAAAGCTTGAGTGGCTATATTAGTATCAGACAGAATATATGCAATAACATATTGAGTATATACTCAGATGAATATACTCAATAATAAGTTATCAGGTGTACTACAGGTAATTGATTAAATAATAAAAGAGTCGATTTGCCAAGACAACAATATCGAATGTGAATGTATTTCTCAACATTAAGAACTGTGGAGTGCAAAGAGTATTTTTTACTGTATGTAAATTAAAATAATACTTTAAAAAATTTCAGGAAAACCAGAATCTTTTCAGAAATTAATTGCTAAAATTAGGCTGCTCTCTTCACATCTATGTCAGTTTTTAATAGAATCTACATTTTCTTCTCCTCACATGACTTATATGCCCTTTATTTTAATCCCACATTTAATTGGTATTTGCGTATGGAATCTAAGATGAAAGTTATTTTACTTAGAATTTTGAAGTCACTGTTCCACTATTTTTAAACAGCAGATATTGCTGCCCGTCAGCCTGATGATGTCATTCACATTCCCAGTGCAGTGTGCATATGATCTGTCTTTTTTGCTTTTGTCAGCCTGGTGTTCTGGAGTGTTCTGAGGCTAGTACCTTCTCATGGCTCCTTTGCCAATCACCCAGTCCTTTCTTATCTATCCAATCCTTTCAACCCCACTGACTTTGATTGGTGACTTTGGTTCTCTTTCTTGGATGCTTTTCTCCCCTCCCTTTCTGTGGTAATCTATTTTTGGAACTCTTATCATCTGAATTTTTCATATCTTGGATTTTTTCTAATTTTCATAATAATTTATTTTTTTCTCAACAGCTTTCCTTTATATTGTACTTTCAGAGATGTGCCTTTAAGTTTTCTTCCAAAGTTTTAATTCAGCTTCTACACTTTTAATTTTTCATGAAGTTCTGTCCCATGCCTTTGAAATTCTTCTTTTCAAGAATCCATTTTTGCTTTGAAGATAGAAATATTTGTTCTCATCTCTCTGTGGTTAGTGTAGATCTTACCATGCACCCTGCATTGTCTCTTTGTCGACTGAATTATTCCTCTTATTTTATTTTTTTCCTCTTTATATTTGAGAATGATACAGCAAGAGCAACTGACTAGGAGCTTTAAATATGAGTGAAGCCTATTGATTTATAGGCTTCCCTACTGAGGGGCCAGGTGGCAAACTGTCTTTTTCATCAGGAGATCCCCATCTGCCAGCTTCTGGAGGTATTTATTTGGAGCCATTCAAGATTTTTCCAGAGAAGAAAGCCCAATTTCATGCGTGGAACATTTATGACTGGATATTTCTTTTTGAGAACAGAGCTGGGGAAAGCAGCTGAGGTCCATCATTCCAATTCAAGTCTTTTACGTTTTCATGATTTTTCCTCTGTCCCTGAGCCATTGCACGTAGTGATCCTAATTCCTGTGCCCTCTATTCAGCTCTTCCAGAGAACACTCTCTTGATTGCCTAAGGGTGTTAAAAATCATGTGGAGGAAGAGACATAGAGAGCTGGGTGCACAGCATGCAGGGAGGGGACCTTGAACTCTGCCATTCGTTATGTGTATGTGAGTCGGCTGTGGTGCTCCCAGATGTAGGGTTAACATTTCTGGATGTATCGGCTAGGGTGTTTCTGATGAGGTTAGCATTTGAATCGTGGACTCAGTGAAGCAGAGTGCCCTCCCAATGTAGGTGGACATCATCCAATTTGTTCAGGGTCTGGCTAGAACAGAACGGTGGAGGAAGGGAGGATTCCCTCTCTGCTTGACTACTGGAGCTAAGACACTGAAGGGTCTGCTCTCAGTCAGCATGGGGCTTCTCTCCTTGTCTCCCCTGATGTTTAAACCTGCAGACCTGGACTAGGAAACCACCAGCACCAGCTTTTTTGGGTCTTGGGTTATTGGTTCCGCTGTCCTAGAGAATCCTGACTAATTACAGGTTTCAACCACTTTTTCCTGATGTTCATCTAATCCCATGGTTTCCATTTTGAACTTTACCTCAAATTCCCCTTCTTCACAATCTTTAAAACTTACAAATTCTCAGGATTCAAGGTTCTGCAGGGCAAACTGGTTTGTGTCATTATCTTCCTCTACCAACCAACACTTGGGTTGCAAATTTTTCTATTGCATTAGATTATTTGTCTCTTCCGGCCAAATACAGCTTCCAAACTTGCGTTACATTCTCTCTTCTGTTGGTTCTTCTGCCATTTCCTTTGCTTTTCTTTGTTCCTGCTTTATCATTTTTCATGTTTTTGCATCAAATAATGTATTTGGGGATAAACAATATTTAACTATAACTGAACAATATTTTTCCCATTATAATTTACAAGAATATTATTAAAGGAAGAAAAATATTCCAGAGACAGACACAGACTGATATGGGTATTTGTTAAAGTCTTATAAAGTCTACAGATTCTTTGTTGCCACATATAAAAATATTCTCTAAAATATATTTAATACGCTATTCACTGGGCTCTGAATCACAGGGATGCTAACAGATAAGAAATTCAACAACATTCACCCATCTAAATGAGGCTGCCTCAAGCTCTTTATATCCGAAGCCCAGCATCACATCTTTTGTGATGCCTTCACAGATGACCTGGGGTAGAGTTTAGTATTTTTCTTTTTTTGTTCTTCTTGCACATTATAAACTTCTATTATGGTGTTTTTTTTTGTACACTGTTCTATAAGTATTTGTCAGAGAAGTGACTAACAAAATAGATAAGAACTTTCAAAATTTAGAACCCTGCCATATACTTTGTATTCCTTTTGCCTCTTCCATGACTAAAGCTAGAAATGTATCTGCTGAAAGAATAAAGTTCTTTGCTACCTTTCTCCCATTTACCCTCTGTCTAGTAGATAATGCTGGGGGCGAGAAGGGATTTCTTCTGAAGAGGTTATCAATTAATTAGCACATCTGAAATTAGATAATTGTCTATTATGTGTTTGATAGAAGACATCCTCAAGAAGACAAGATAAAATTTTTAGCTTGGACAGCAAGAATCCAATAACTTGGGGTTTTCAAATTATTTTAATCTTTAGTTCCCCAAATCAGTATGGATATTTTAAATTATTTTTAATTTTTAAAAAGCCCTAGAAATTTCAATGCCATAAAGGAATTCTTCAGCACTAAAATATTTTATAGTAGATTGACTATTTTCGTCAATGTGCATGTGTACATATGTGTCTGTGTATATGTGTATGTTGTGGAGACACAAACATTTTCTTTCCCCAGACTCAATTGTATGGAGAGGGGTAATTATCTCAATGTTGGCTTGGGAAATCACACTAAATCTTCTTGCTAATTTTGAATTGCATAAAGACTCTCTTTAAAACTGTGATCACAGGGCCTCCCCAGTGGCACAGCGGTTAAGCGCTGGCTGTGGAGCTGTCGGCAGCGGCGACGCCCACATGGGGTGGCAGACCTCTCCTGCCTTGCCCGCTGCTCCCCTCAGCAGTGTATTTCTGATCTGCCTGTTCTGCTCCCCGCTCTGTCTCTGGTGAACCCTCTCGCCGCCCCACGCCTCTGGCCTGCACCCCAGCTTGTATGTATAAATAAAAAATAAAAAATCTTAAAAAGGGCCTCCCCGGTGGCGCAGCGGTTGAGCGCTGCGCAGTGGAGCTGTCGGCAGCAGCAATGCGAGTTCGACACCCAGCCGGGGAGAATCCCACATGGTGCGGCAGACCTCTCCTGCCTCGCCCGCTGCTCCCCTCAGCAGTGTATTTCTGATCTGCCTGTTCTGCTCCCCACTCTGTCTCTGGTGAACCCTCTCGCCGCCCCGTGCCTCTGGCCTGTACCCCAGCTTGCATACATAAATAAATAAAATTCTAAAAAAATAAATAAATAAATAAAACCATTCAAGCATGAAAAAAAAAATCTTAAAAAAAAACAAACTGTGATCACATATCAGCAACAAAAGATTACAAAACAAAAAATAACAATAAAATAAATGGATTCTACCAAGAAGCTGATAAAATTGGCAATGGTTTCCCAAGGAATACCTCCCATTTTTGTTTTACAGATATTTCTAGCTTTAGGGCAAACCCAATATATGTAAATCTATTTTTTTTTTCAAAGAGATTAAGTTAGAAGGTAGTCGTTCTAATTAAAATCTCATCCTTTGCTTCACAAAGGATTCACTGAAGGACACATTTAAATAAAGGAACCCTTTTAGTCATTTAAGCATGTGTTCACAGGTTATTAAGAAATGGGAGGTAAAGCTGGGCTAGCAGGGAAATCAACACTTAGATGTCAGGGCACGTGGCAGTGAAGATCAACACCTAATAATTTTGAAAATTTGATTTATATAAATATGCGTGGTGACTTATTAAGTGAGCTTATCATGGATGGGGTGATATCTTTGATTTTTATTTGCATTGCTTCTGGTCAGATATCTTTAGATCAACTAACAAAAAATTTGTACCTTGAAGTGATGCCACCAATTGTGGGTGTTGCCACGTCGCTTGGCGTGTCTTCCACAGTGCTGATTTGTGTTCCATTGCTTCTCATACAGGCATATTTTGTGCAAACTTCAACCTGCAAAATTGGTTTAGGAAAGAAGAAATGGAACTATTTTTGAAATACGGACTGCCCCTGGATTGTATCCCACCCACCCTCATTTCATATGAGTCTCTTACAGCTCTCTGTAGCATCTTGGTGCTTACTGAATATTAATTTTTGATGTTAATTGACTCCAATGGGACAAGCTCAGATTAGAGAGCAGAACTGGGCTCAGGACTATTGACTTAGTGATTAAAATGGTGATGTGTCATCTCTGGTTCCAACCACTCAGAAGGAGACAGACGTATTAATCTACTCAGAGGACTGTTAAGGAATGGAAGATACCTAGGTGACAGTTTGCAAGCATAATAGGTTATCGCAGCCTACTGTTCTCCAGATCTATAACCAGGTAGTGTAATGATGATATCCTCTGGAAGTCCTGACACTTTACAACAAATAGCCCAAATGCTAATGTCTAATGGAAGAAAAATGAGACCTTGAGAAGCCTTCCAATATGGCTGAGCTATTTTATATCCATTTGTTCCAGCTGCAATTGTATTTTTACCTTAATCACAGCAGAAAATCATCATTCACCCCTTTAATTCTGCCACCTAATCTGAATAAAAACTGAGGAGGGTGGAATAACTAAAGATTAGAAATCGGTTCATCAAGCATTAGTTACACAAAAGGAACACCTCCAGCAAGAGGGAGGAGAGACAAATGGATGTACAGAAGCTCACTGGAGAAATAGGCACACCACACCGTCACTCTGCTCTCAATTAAAGGGTAAACCAGAGAGGGACTGTATTTTTTCCAAAGCTAATTTGCTGTCAGCATCTAATACACAAACGGAGGAGGGAAGTGAGATACTGATGAATCTTAAACACAATACTGAGCCTTTAAGTGAAACGGTTCTCTGTACTCCCCCTGGCAGCTAAGAACAGACAAATGGTCTTCTGAGTGTATTTAGTAGCTATGCTACTTTATTCGTGGGTGGCAGGCCCAGGAAAGTTGAGGCATATTTTTGTAATGCTTTTTAAATTGTGTTATTTATTTATGCCATCAAGTATTTGGAGGTAATATTTAGCAGATATTTAAACATTGTCAAGGCCCTCCACTTTGAATATGTCCCAGTAAACCCCAAATAACTTAAAGGCAGATGAACATAAAATACACTTACTATAAGACAATTAATGACAATAAAATGTCATACATACTGGGAAATATTTGAGTATATGATATATAATGAGATAACTCGAAATAAACTCATTGCATTTATTATAGAAGTAATATGTGTGCAAATAATCAAACCAAATTCACAAACTCCATTTTCATAAGTTTGCAAATTGAGGGTCAGAGAAGTTAGTAATTGATCAAGCTGATTAGATTAGAAAGATCTGCTTTGGGCTTTAATGGACTCTATTGCCTTATTATTTAAATATCAAGCATAATCACCTGTGAACCATTACTTGATAACCTATGGGGAATACACAATAATGTAAAAGAGATAAATAAATACATAAATAAAATTGAAAAAAAATTAAGCATAGCTGTAAATTCTAGGTTACTTAGGTGTATTAAAACGTTTCTCAAGATAGCTTTTATTTTGGGGCCTTCCTATTGGCACAACAGGTAAAGTGCATCACTATGAAGCTATCCAGAGCCATTGCAGCACAAGTTCGATACCCAGCCAGGGAGATTCCCACATGGAGCAGCAGACCTCTCCTGCCTCGCCCGCTGCTCCCCTTAGCAGTGTACTTCAGTCAATCTGCCTGTTCTGCTCCCCACTCTGTCTCTGGTGAATCTTCTCACCATCCCACACCTCTGGGCTACACCCCAGCTTGTATGCATAAATAAATAAATCTTTTAAAAAATGATAGCTTTTATTTTAACTTTAAAGAAGAGTGTAATTTTTTCATTCTTACTGATGTGTTATTCCAAGTCCCTATTTTGGGGGCATATATATTTCAATGCTACTAGCTATACTATATAGTGGGAATGAAACACAAATAAAAAAGCTCACCATAGTGCCATTAAAAGAGATAAAACTGAATAAAAATTGAGACCATTATTTCTTTTACAAAGGGCATTTAAAGGAATCCACACTAAAAGGAGATACTTAGGTGCAAATGTGTCTGCTTTAAAATCAATGGGGCTTTTGCAGAGAGGGGTGAGCATAGAGAACCTTAATTTTAAAATATTAGGCATATCAAGTAAGACATATATTAAATGGAGCTAAATCATCTTTGACATAACTAATGAAAAATCACTTAGGTTTGATATTCAAATTTTTACCAACAACTATCTTAAGTGCGGTATTCCCAGACTATAAAGAGTTTCACAGAAAAATGTTAGTTATCAAGAAAAAGAACATCTCACTTACTAATGATGAAATTTAAGAATGGAATTCTTTTTTTTTTTAATATTTATTTATTTATACATACAAGCTGGGGTACAGGCCAGGGGTGTGGGGTGGCGAGAGGGTTCACCAGAGACAGAGTGGGGAGCAGAACAGGCAGATCAGAAATACACTGCTGAGGGGAGCAGCGGGCGAGGCAGGAGAGGTCTGCTGCACCATGTGGGATTCTCCCCAGCCGGGCGTCGAACTCGCATCGCTGCTGCCGACAGCTCCACAGCGCAGCGCTTAACCGCTGCGCCACCAGGGAGGCCCAAGAATGGAATTCTAATGTGATCTTTTCTCTTCTTATCTGTTTTGCTGTCCCAAATCTGATCGAAATACACTTTCCTTAGGCACCCCAGACTCAAACTAGTAGGTATGAGTGAGACCTTCCTTTTAGAACACGTCCGAAACAATGTCAACTCTTAATCCAAGATCAGAAAGCTGGAGCTGTACATGTGCCTATGGCTCCCTGTGATCTCACTCCCAGGTTGTGGTTTGAGTCCTCAAAATAAATGAACCTTATGCCTTTTGAGGATCACACTTTCTCCAGCAGGGCCCCCATAGGCTAATACAGCAAATGTTCAATCATCTTTCTATGCTTCCTATGCCAAACTTGTTCATAAATCTATAGTTCTAATTATTTTGAATGTAGTTTTCATCCTATAATTTGGTCTAGAATCAAATGGATGTACACATGGATTCACTCTGAGACTCAGGGGTCTAAATACAAGTCCAGATGTTCCACGCTAAGGTAACTCAGTGGGAGAGTGGAAATCATAGCGTATATTCTGTCCTTTATATTTTATGAAAATTATTTACAAAGTTCTTCTGAATTTCAGATGTAGTGCAGTTTACTGAATTGTAATCTCTTCTGTAAACTTTTGACTTCTAGAACACTATGCTTTTAATCAAGAACTGATACAGTTGGCTGCGTTCTCTTTTATATCTTAGAATGCTAACAGGATTTCTAACACTTTGAAGATAAACTCCTTCTCTTCCATGCCTTAGTATTTCTATATTTTTCCTGCTGTTAAGGTCAATTGTTCCCAAAGGGGTCTATGAGTCCTGAGATAGTCAATGCACTCTCAAAATGTTAAATTTTGTCATAAAAGTACATACATGTTTTTCTATGGAAGGGAGCACTGATTTTATCGGATTCTCAAAGAGGTCCAAGGGCAAAAAAATTCAAACACAACTGCTCTCACATAGGTGAGCGCCAGATAAGAACAGATGAACAGATACATTTCTTTCTTGCTCGGGGAAAATCTTTTTAATATTTTTTGTCTTCCACATATTCATTTATCTTTTCTGGTTGCATTCAGGAGCCCATAATGTTAGAGGTAAATAAAATGTTTTGAGTCCTCTAGTCCATTTTGCTTACAAAAGAGGTCAGGGACTGCAAGTGAGGACACACGACTTCACTAAATTAGTAAAAACAGGAATAGAAAGATTGTCTCCACATTCATAGGCTGATTCTGATTTTGATCCATGAAAGAGCCAGCAGAAAGGCAAACTGCTTGGCAAGATTTATTGCAAATATGCGATCTGCCTCATTTTGCCAGTGAGAATATCATCACCATCATTTCCACATCACCATTAACATCTTTCTAGGGACTCAAGTGTTTGCCCATAGTAAACAGACTTAATTCTGATTAATTTCCCTCTTTCTTGCTCCCCTTCCCCATGAAATATATAATCTGTACGCAAGACAGGAGCTATCCACTTAGAGACATAGCCTGACATGTTTTATTTAACATACCCATGAGCTTAACCATCAAAAAACAGTGTTCTAACCTGAATGTCATAGATAGTGAAGGGAGACAGGTCTCTTCGAATGAAAGGCCCAGGCACATTCATTCCAGTCTTGTAGAGCTTATTATTTACATAGACAGAATATTCAGTGACAACACCACTTGGGTTTGAAGGAGACGTCCAGATGACACGTACAGCTGTACTGTTGATGATGACAACCTCTGGAGGAAGCATGCCCTGAGGCTCTAGAATTAAAGGAAGAAACTGAATAAACTCCAGCTGTCTCTGAAAAAGCACTTGTTAAACCAAATGCAGATTAGTCTTTAGGTTTAGCAAGGGTTCTTTGCTTATCTGCTTTCCTCTGATGAAGTTATCACAGTCTGTAGTTCTCTGTAAATTGGCTTATTATATTCTCAGTTAGAAACCATAAGAATTGGTGGTAAAATGCTTTATACCACCAGCATAGTGCTAATCTTCAATACTACGTGACCAGTGGGATATGATGATAAATTATTCACCCATCTGCACCACTAACACATATCTATTATTTGTCTCTTTTTCCCATCCTTTCAGTCCATACCTCCCAGGGGCAAAAAAAAAGGAAAGGAAATTTGCTCCTTAAGCAAAAAATAAAACTCAAATACATTGAGGCTGGTGGAACGTGAAAAATCATTTGATGTTACTAGCTTGTAACTCAAGCAATATGAAGCAATAATGCAATATTGTCATTATGTAAATGATTTTGAATGTTGATTACCATAGGTAATGATGAAATCTAACATTAGAAAAAAATCTTGCTTGGCGTTAAATTACACAATTATTCAAGCATGTCAGAAATAACTATGCAAAGACCTATTTTTATCATAAGAACCCATCTTAACTAGTTGAAAAATTGTCCTTGTGATCTATCCTATTTTATAAACAAAAGGTGTCGACCTTTGGCACCACAAAGGGAAATGGGTTCCATACTTAAAGTGCTCTGCTAATGACCTGGAACACTTGCTTGGGAGGTAATGATATTATAATGTTTATAATGAGACTTTATAAAGCCAAAAAGATTAGAAAGACCATTCCAAACACATTTCAGATTCACAAGTTGCTTCCCTTGCTTCCTCCCCCTTGCTAACTGGCTTAGAAATGAGTCAGAGGCAATTTTTCTCAGTGACTGAACTTCCACCTACCATTTCTGGTGACTCAGAGAGGGCCCTCACTGTGTTTGGCTGCCGTTTTGAAAAGCATATTGCTTCTAAGAGCAACTCTTAAAAAAAATGTTTCTAAATGTCACCACTTATTGATGTGAACTCAGCTCCAAACTAAGCATCCACTGCAAAGAACAGGAGCAGACTGTGCTAATATTCCATTATTAGAGCCTGTGCCGCTGTCTCAATGGGATCACTTATTGATCTGCCACTTGATGACAGTGAGCACTTAAGCATTTTAGCCCCGACCCCCTTCTCTCCAACACCGGAAATTTTATAATGGAGGGATGACTGATCTCCACCTCAGCAAGAATCAATCAATTTCATTCGCATCTCTGGAGCCGAGCATCCCTTGAAATCTGGACTCACCCCCATCACAAGTAGTTGCTCGAAGTACTTCACTGTTGATGCTGTGAACTCCATTGAAGACAGAGATAAAAATCCGATACTCTGTGTTTGGATTTAAGTGGCCAATGACATGAGAGTTTACATCTGGCAGGATTTTGAGAGATTCATTTGAGGTAGCAGGAATCCAAAAAAGTGTGTAATATTCAACATCACCTTGTACATCTTGAAAAGCTGTTAACAATAAATGCAGAATACTGTGAATTTGGCTGACCTAAAAGGGTATCAGGGGGAAAACACAGAGAATAAATGCTATCATTACCTATTTCTAGAATGGGAAAAAAGAACGCTATGGAAACTTCTTGGTGGTAGTGCAGATTTTTACTTTTTTTAAAAGAAAGTTGGCCCCATCATCCCATAATTAATCAAATATACTCTTATCTTTACAGGAAAATAAAATTTTAAATATCCTTTACATGATTCAATTATGCCAATTATAATTATTCAACTAATCTTCAAAACTTTGATATGACATTTATGAAAAAGTACATTATTAAGAACTACTCATAAGGCCCATGATCCTGGAGAGATACCTGTGCTGATATAGAGAAGGGCCTTTCCTGACACAAATACAGAACATGAGGCATTTTTTAACTTGGTAACAAAATCTACTAAGTGATACGTGTAAGAATGTGAGATAGACATCCTTTCACATACACTGTAAGTGTAGCAGAGCTATATGGTACACTCTGAAGGATTTGCTCAGTGAAATCCTAGGACAATACGGTCATGTGCCACTTAATGGAATTTTGATCCACAATGGACAACATATACAACGGTGGTCCTGAGAGGCTGGATAATGTCACCGAGGTGGGTGGTAGGCTTATGTAGACTTATGAAGTTACACTTTGATATTTGCAGAAACTTGAAAATTGGCTAAGGAAGCATTGCTAAGGAATTATCTCCATCTTTAAGTGACACATGGTTGTACTGGAATTTTTTCCAAAGCGGTCCTTTTTTCACATTTCTCCTTTCCTCCTTGGTCAATGTTTCTAGGATGTAGACTAGCTCTTAAAAGATGCCCAAATGAATCACTTACAGTCTTATAAACATAATTCATAAGGTCTGTAAACCTCATCCTTTCAATGACCAGTCTACTGTTTCCCTTCTCCTTTCCAATTTCTCCATTCTCCCCTCCCCTCATTTCTGCTTCTCATTATCTTCTTACATTGACACTTTAAATAGAAGACAGTGAGTTTAAGAAAAAGGTTATAAACTCCAGACACAATCTTTGCTATTAAATGTCATTTTTGATGGTAACCTCCATTCACTGATCAGCATCTTGGTGTTAGGTGTAGCATATTCTCAAATACAGAACAGTTACCAAGTATGCCTTTGTAATGGATTCCCAAATAATTTAAAACTGTTATTAGATGAACTAGTTGAAAATCCTCTTAAAAAAGCAATTAGGTTATACTCCTTATATATTCTTGAATTATTTTAGAGATTATTATCATATAATTATTAGTGATATTCTCTATATCTCTAGCCTCTAGCTCATGGCTCAGTAAGTTATGGTCTAAGAGCAAAACCTGGCCTGCCACTTGTTTTTGTAGAACCTGTGAGCTAAGAATGGTTTTTACATTTTCAATAACCAGAACAAATAAAGAATAACATTTTGTGACATGTGAAAATTATACTAAAATCAACACTCAGTGTCCATAATACATTTTTATTGGAACACTGACATAGGCGGTCAAGAGTCATCTACTGCCATTTTCATGCCACAACAGCATGTTGAATAGTTGGAACAGAGAACTCACAGCATGCAAAGACTAAAACATTCACTATCTGGTCCTTTACAAAAGTTTTGGACCCTGGTCCAGAGCAACTGAAATAAATAGAGAACAATGTGTATTCAGATGTTTGGGGATGTAGTGCCCTATAAATATCTGTTAGGCCCATGTGTTCTAGGTCCTTATTACAGCTATAGTGTCCTTGTTAATTTTTTGTCTTGTTGATCTGTCCATTGGTGAGAGTGGGGTGTTGATATCTCCTACTATATATGTATGTTCTTTGATGTCTGTTTTCAGGGACGATAGTAATTGTCTTATATATTTTGGTGCTCCTTCATTTGGCGAGTATATGTTGATTAGGGTTATATAATCTTGCTGAATTGTCCTCTTTATCATGATGTATTGTCCATATTTGTCTCTTTTTTACATTTTTTAGTTTGAAGTCTATTTTATCTGATGTAAGTATAGCTGTCCCTTGCCTTCTTTTTTGGTCTGTTTGCTTGTAGGATTTTTTTCCAGCCTTTTACTTTCAATCTCTATTTATCTTTTGTAGTTAAATGTGTTTCTTGTAGACAGCAGAAGATTGATTCTGTTTTTTGATCCATCTCGCTACTCTGTGCCTTTTTATTGATGAGTTTAGTCCATTTACATTTAGAGTTAATATTGATACCTTGGCATCTATATTTGCCATTCTATTTATCTTTTTGTTTTTATTGCTTGTTTTATTCTGATCTTCTTTTTCATTCCTCTGTTTGTTTTGGTTTCAGGACTTCTTGTAGTATTTTTTTGGAGTGGGGGTTTAGTCATGACGAATTTCTGAAGTCTCTGTTTGTCTGGGAAGGTCCTTATCTTTCTTCATAGAGGAAGGGGATCTTTGCAGGGTAAAATATTCTTGGTTGGCATTTATTGTCTTGGAGTTTGTTGAATATGTCCCTCCATTCTCTTCTTGCCTGTATCATTTCTTCGGAGAAGTCTGATGTCATCCTGATTGGTTTTCCTTTATACGTTAATTGTTTCCTCCCTCTTGTCAGCTTCAATATTTTTTCCTTATCCTGTACTTGTGTGAGTTTTACTATCATATGCCTAGGTGTAGTTCTGCTAACATCATGGTAATTTGGAGTTCTTTTTGCTTCTTGTATGTCCTGAAACCATAAAATTTATAGAAGAAAATATAGGCAAAACTCTACATGATATACATCTCAGCAAAATCTTTAAAGACACATCCCAAAAAGCGAAGGAAGTCAAGGAAAAGATAAACAGATGGGACTACATCAAAATAAAAAGCTTCTGTACAGCAAAAGACACAATAATCAAAACAAACAGACACCCTACTAATTGGGAGAAAATCTTTGCACACAACACAACTGACAAAGGAATGATAACTAAAATCTACAAGGAGCTCACACAACTCAACAGAAACAAAGTCAACAATCCAGTCAAAAAATGGGCAGAAGAGCTAAAAAGACACTTCTCCAAGGAAGAAAAGCAAATGGCCAACAGCCATATGAAAAAATGTTCAACATCACTTATAATCAGGGAAATGCAAATCAAAACCACAATGAGATACCACCTCACGCCAGTGAGAATGGTGCACATTAAAAAAAATAGGCAACAACAAATGCTGGCAAGGATGTGGAGAAAAAGGAACTCTTCTACACTGCTGGTGGGAATGCAAACTGGTCCAACCACTGTGGAAAGCCGTATGGCGTTTCCTCAAATTAATAAACGTGGAGCTACCTTATGACCCAGCAATACCACTTTTGGGAATCTACCCAAAAGACACAAAAACACTAATCCAAAAGGATACATGCACCTGTATGTTTACTGTAGCACTGTTTACAACAGCAAAGATATGGAAACAACCCAGATGCCCAAAAATAGATGACTGGATCAAGATGTGGTACATATATGCAATGGAATACTATCCAGCATTCAAAAAAGATAAACACATGCAATTCGCAGCAACATGGATGGAACTAGAAGGGATCATGCTAGGCGAAATAAGCCAAAAGGAAAAAGAAAAATATTGAATGGTCTCACTTATAACAGGAATATAGGGGAACCAAATACAAGAGTGTCAACCAGCGAGAGAGAGGGGAGGACTGGGGTTCAGAATGGGGGAAAGGAGAGCACAGGGGACTGTGGTGATGGTTCATGGGTGAATTGGTGGTGGGAAACCTACGGGGAATATACAGTAATGTAAAAGACACACACAAAAAATAAATAAATAAAAATAAAATAAAATAAATAAAATAAAATAGAGGTTTTCAATTTAGTAGTTCTCCTAACTTACATTGTAGGATTGAATTCTTTTGTTATCTCTCATTAGCGGTCTTACTGGGAGGTAACTTTGTTTAGATGCTAAAACCATAAGCTATGATGGTTAGAAATGTTGATCTTACTCATAGATTCTTATGTTAGGGTTCAATTTTCCAAGTTCTGTGGTACAAAGTTAATCAATTCATTTGAACTTATTAGACTACTTCTTGAAAAAAATCCTTTACTCTGCCTGAAGGTGATATTGCTCACACAATCAGAACTGGGGAGATATAAGGCAGGCTACTTAATTTTTCCAAAAAGATATCTCACGTCTTCTGATTTGTGCATCAGTCAAAAACAAATGACTGCATTTTAGAAGTCCCTTAGCTGTATTCCATCTCATAGCAATAGCCTGCCCGAGAAAACTGTATTTAAAGGAGATCATATATGAGATGTGTAAATTATTCATCATTTTCTATTTGGTTATGAAAACAGGATAGTTAATTTCTTCTCTTTAAGATAAATGATATGAGCAAACAGGGACTGAGTTAGTTAGCTAAACTGCTATAAGAAAGAAGTCCCCCCTCCAAAAAACCCCCCAAAAACTCAAAACACAAAAAACAAAGAAGTC
The DNA here is from genome assembly GCA_004024925.1 of Scalopus aquaticus. NCBI lineage: Eukaryota > Metazoa > Chordata > Mammalia > Eulipotyphla > Talpidae > Scalopus > Scalopus aquaticus. The sequence goes on from PVIJ01008749.1 coordinate 14,878, forward strand.
CCCAAATAAAGTACTGGAAGAAAATCGATGTTGATTTAGATTTTACGTAATAGCCCTGAAGTAATTGTGCTCCATGTGGTCATTCAAGAACCCAAGATCTTTCTCTTGTGTTTTGAATCTCATAGAATGTTCTTCATGCCTGCAGAGTTGAAACTGATAGCATTACTAAGTCTACCTTCCTGTCCACATACCCAATGTATTTTTTGGACATGACCTAAAAAGACACATATGTTGTACCAACACAGTCACATGACCACAACTAACTACAAAGACTGGCATAATGAAGTCTCTAGCTGGTGGACTTGGGACACACCACAACTACAATGAACATACACCACGTGCTAACCATGTTAGTAACTACCACTAACCATGCTAGTTGGTATACCTTTTAGCCAAGTCAGACAATTATAAAGCAAAATAAATTCTTGCTGTATTTTCAGCCCACCGTGGAAATGTTTTTATCTGACTGCCTTGCAAAATTAAATCCCAGATTTTATTAGAAACGGCTTCCCAATTTTTTTCATCTTTTATAAAACTACTGTTGAAAGCACCATGGATCTTTAAGAGATAGAATAATACTTATTAACAAAACTGAATGATTACTAAGTGCTCAACATAATTATTTCATAGAAGAGGAAAAAGAAAGAGGTAGAATAAAAGAGGAAGGGGAGAGAAAAACAAGGAGGACTATGTGATATGGTGTGCCACCCCCTGAGGCTGGGGTGAGCTCTCGGCAGATGGAGGAGTGGACAGCATTTTTTTATTTTTTCCATTCCTTCCTCTCTCTCTACCTCCACCTGATTTCATGCTCTTTTCTGGTTATGACTGCTCATAGTCAGATGCCCTCAGAAGAAGCAGGTAACTTCTCACTGCTCTCCCTGGTGGGACCTTCCTCATTTTGCCTTTTACTTAAGAGTGAGCAGTCAAAATGGGAACGATCTTATTAAATAAATCACTCCTGGCAATGTGCTCATAACCACCAAGGTTTTAACACACATGAAATAGCTGAAAATGGAATGCCTGAGCCCTGCATTTGAGTTTGGGAGCTGCTACTTACTAACTACAATTTGGGTAAGTTACTATGTGCCAGTTTCAATCTCATAGGGCTTTTCTGGGGATTTTATGAATAATTTAAGTGAAGGTGTTTTTGCAACTCTTATAAAAATGTGATTTCCCCCCACGAATATAATTTATCTTCAAGGTATTTCATTTAGGTTGAAATATTTTCTTTTCCTATACAAAGCAGTGGGAAGAAACTCCTGTCTCTTCAGGGACCAAGGAAAATGGGGTGTGTGTGGTCACTCAGGGCTGGCTGATATTTCCCCTCCAGCAATATGGGCAATAATTTCATCCAATTGCTTGATTTTTTGGACCTATCCAAAAAGTAATGGTCTTTATGTGAAAACTTCTGATTGCTAGATATTGACAAAATACCACTTAAATTGTCTTTAAATAATACTAAGAATTAGTAAAATAATACTAAAAAGTGCATGGAGAATGGGTAAGTAAATACAGCTTTTGTTGCCAGTTGACAATAGTCAGAATAATGAACTGAAGATATGCAGGGAAGCTTGGACCTCCTGTTACAACATAAAGTGATGAGAATGCTTAATGTGGGCCCCTCTGAAATTTCCAGTAACTTATCCTGTGAATCTGCGATTGGTAAAAAAAATTACCAGAAACATTTTGGTACTCAAATGGAGTTGTAGTGAATTAAAAAGAGACTTCTAAAAATATATGTTGTGGCTTTTCTGAAAGACAAATTTTAATAAGCAAATATTTAGACATTTATTCATATGCTTTTTAACTTACAGTTGGGTGTCTTTTAGCATTTTAGACTCTGTGCCAGTTTTAGCCTACAAATCAAGAAAATAATTAAAAATGAAACTGCAAAAATGAGTTGGCCCTTTCAAGAGGAAAGACCAGGTAATTCACTTAGGATAGCAGGTGGCATGGAGGAAGAACACAACGAAGCAGCAGGTTTTTGCAGGGTTGACCCTCTTCTGAGAGTTAACCTTTGTGCTCACAAATAGTTATCTGAAAAATTTCTAAGGTATGAATGGAAATAACAGCAGATTGCATTATCTACATCCCGGAGGTCAGAGGTTCAGATTACCAAGGTAATGAGACTTCAGTGAGCTGCTTCAGATTTGTTAGGTCTGTCAGTTTTTATAAGCGTGCTTACTCCAGGCATGCTATTATAACATAAAGGACCTGTATTGGTGAAAATTCAGCAGCCCATCTGAACACAAGTATTCAAATGTCAGCTGAGGGGGAGTGCGTCTACCTTTATGAGTGGGCTTTTAAGATGAATCAGTTGGTGAAGGTGACAGAGAGAGGGAGAGGGAGGTGAGGGAAAATATATTACACATAAAAATCCATTGCCAGGTACAAACTTTGTGTTTTCCCCAGAGATGTCTCAGAGAGTAGTCACAGGCATCAATTAACTTATATTCTTCCATTTAATGGTTTAAGGGATCCCAGTAGAGGTGACACAGGTCAGAAGAAACCGGCAACCTTATCAAAACCCCAGAGTGACAGTCTTTTGGAAAAGTGGATTATTTAGTGGCTACATAAATGAACTTAACCAGTACTGATTTCAATTTACAATTAATATCACCTAATGCTGGTTATAATTCACAGTCCATACAACATTGGGGAAAATTCACTCAGATGTTCTAAGTGAAAGAGGACATTTGTCATCTCAGGCTGCACAAAACTCAAAGGCTGAGAGAAATCACAAGGTTCCTATTGTCCAATTAGTAATTATTTTACTTTTTTTTTTATAGAATAGTGGATGTTTTTTCTGGTGGGTGGAATTTTCTTTCATACAGTAAATATTTTCATTAAGTCTTCCCAAATAGACACACTTCTAGTATTTAATTTATTCTGTTATGTTTTGATCCAACTATTTGCCAGTTCTCCATTGATTACAATACATATTTCTATGGTACCTTCAGTGATTTTTTTAAATTCCAATTGTGATACTAGATTAGTGCCAATGAACAGATAAGCTGATAGATGCTACTTGATTGATCTTGCAGGTAGGGTGTGTGAACTTGCAGGTAGGGTGGTTTGTAAAGTGGGAGGCACTTGTGTGAGGCCTTGTCACACCTTGTGATCTGAATGGGGACAGGTGAGCCCTCCATCACAGAGGTGAGGCCAGGGGTGGTGTGTGGGCTTTGCTTTTCTGTATTAAACTGGAATTCTGTCTCGACCCAATGCTGAAAGTGACTCACTCAGAAAAAACACATTACCACACGCCAAGTAAGGGGGTCTTGCTAATAAGTGATGAGTTATGAGACGGGGCTGGGGACAGGTCTCTGTAGGAAAGAACAGACTATTTATTGCAACAAATTAATACATGGACATTTCACTCACAACTGGCTGGTATGACAGAAACTCCATTCCCAGACCAAAGGGAATGTGAGAAGGGAGAAAAGGCCCCATAAGGCTGGAGCAGCAAGAGAGAGAGTCAGCTCTGAAGAACAGCATCAGGATTTCCGCTTCTTACTATTCTTATTAAAAAAAAATATTGAGCTGTCGGAAAAATCATGATGCATTTTTTTGCTTGAAAAACATAGAAAAATACATGTTGACTTTTCCGACAACCCAATAATTACAAACTTTTTCTTTTGAAATAATGTTAGACCTCCAGAAGTGCCGCAGAGAGTTACTATACACCTTTTACTCAGCTCTGCCCAAAGTTGAAATCTTGCATAATTGTACACCTTTACAAAATCAGCGAGTTACTATCAATACAATCCTATTAATAACTAACCTACACATTATTCAAACATTGGTAATTGTCTCCTAAGCTCCCTTCTCTCTTTTTTTTTTCTTAGTTGAGCTATATTTGCATACAATTCTGAAGTTTTAGGCTTTACACCTTGATAAATGCACATAATATATATATACCACGCCAGTTACCAGTGATCTACTTACATCCACCCACTGACCCAGCTTTGGATCCACCTACTGATGAATCCCCGCCCCATCTGGTATATTCTGATTCTTAACAAATTTATTTTTGATTCACTTTGGAACTAATCCAAGAAGGGAAATGAAGACGTGAGCAGTGTACTCACTTGGTCTAGTCCATCTCATGCCTATGGTCCTGTGGTTGAGAACACTGGCGGTGAGGTTGGCTCCTCTCTCCGGAAGACCCGCCAACATCGTCACACTTGCTTCTGGACTTGGTGTGAAGCCCACACTGCTGCGTACAAACACCTTGTACTCATATGCTGTAAACCTGAAAGATTGTTTTTTAAGTCACATGACCATTTCTATTTTACAGTAAACAAAACACACAGTCTTTGTCCCTCACAAAGTACAGGATAAGAATCCTGGCCCCCAAATATGCAATTTTCTACCCCTGCTACAAAATATATCATCTTCTTTTTCCTCCCCACACAAAAACATATCATTTTTCTTTTGTGACACTCCAGCCTTAACTGAAGTGTCAGGGAAATATTTTATTAGGAATGCGAAGCAAACACTGCTATTTAAAAAGAATGCAGTTTATCGTTTTCTCATTCTTATTGTTACCAGAAGTGGTGAGGATTACAGTTCAATTCAAGATGCAATTACAAATCTGGCAACCTGCCAGCTTTCTATCTGAATTTGATCCAGAGAGTTTTATGCGCTTCTTTTGGGAAACTCATCCATTTTCAAATATCAGAATGCCGCATCACTATTTTTTTGCTGTACCACTGCTGCTTTCCCATAATCTCATTGGCAGACAGATAAACCCCTAAATTACATCAGAACTGTGACCAAAGTGTACAGCATTCTCTGGTGGAGGGTTTTGCTACAGTGAGCTGTGTTTTGTATTTATCATGAACCAAATTAGTGGAAACTGAATATTGCTTTGAAGGATGAGAAAACTGGGTGTGGTGATGTGATGTGTGACAGCATTTCCTCTGAGTCATGTCTTAAAACAATGACAGAGTAAAAGTCACCAATTCTTCATCCCTTTTGGTTCTTTGGGACAGAAGAGTTGAAGGCTTTCTTTATTTGGCTCAAAAGCAGCTGGGTAGGAAAGTGCTATTTATAGACAAAGGCTTTGATTGGTCCACACTTAGACAAAAATCTTGTTTCAATGCACAGTCTTCCCTGGTGATGCGTAGGACTCAGGCCAAATGCTGACCTAGAATACCAGCACCTTATTTGGGTTTAATAGCTCACCAAACATACACCTCACATCCTATGGACATTTTCTCCATAAGTCACAACTTACTGGTCATCACAACAAGGGTAAGTTGTCACTGCGGGACTGTGTTAAGTGACTTAATCAAAATAAAGTCAGAATTCTCAGAGCATTTTGCTATCACCTTTGTCCAAGTTGGTTTGTCTTGCCTTGTGGCCCCAAGATATTTTTGCAAGGCTCTGCCTCGGCCATATGTAAGGGTGTTTATCTGTTATTGGAGCTGGAGTTAAGAACTTGGTGATTTGGTAGAAGATATTTACCTCTTTATCCAAATAAATGTAGGTTCCCCCACTGTTTGAAAGTATTATTCTTATGAAAACTTTCATAAGCAGAAATGGTATAATGGACAAGCAATTACCAGTCATTTATGTGGAAATTTTTTCATGCCTTACCATATCCCCAAAATAACCAATTAAACCATACCAAATAATACAAAACCTGAAATTACACTGCACCTAGTAAAAACAGGAATGTTATGATACAGACACAGCCTGTATACAGTCATCCCGCAGGAAGGAAATTAAGGGCTCTGTCTCTACAAAGATTGAGTAAAACCATGAGTCTGAATGCTATTATTGCTTTTCACCTTTTTCACAAAAGCAAAAATTCTCTGGTTTTCTTTAGGTTACTGAAAACAGGTACTAACACAGGTCTCTGGTAAAAGCTAATTGGCATAGGGCCTCCCTGGTGGTGCAGCGGTTGCGTGCTGCGCTGTGGAGCTGTTGGCAGCGCTGTGCAAGTTCGACGCCCAGCCGGGGAAAGTTCCTCACGGTGCGGCAGACCTCTCCTGCCTCGCCTGCTGCACCCCTCAGCAGTGTATTTCTGATCTGCCTGTTCTGCTCCCCACTCTGTCTCTGGTGAGTCCTCTTGCCGCCCCACGCCTTTGGCCTGTACCCCAGCTTGTTTTTTTTTTTTTTTAAAAAGCTAATTGGCATAACTGCTGATTGGGAAGCAACCTGAAGCCAATGGACTGATGTCTTTATAAAAGATAGAGAAATTTTGATACAAACACACAGGGAAAGATGGCCACATGAAGACAGGGATGAAATTGTGGTGACACTGCCTGTAGCTAAGGAATAATCATGACCACTGGAACTTGGATGCTGTAAAGAAGCATTTTTCTCTCAAGGAACTTTGGAGGGAGCCCAGTCCTGACAACACTTTGATTTTGGACTTTCCTCCAGAACTGTGAGGAAATAACTTAAGTAATTTTAAGGCAGTTTTTTTTTTTCTTTTAACAGCAGAACTAGGGAACAAATACATTTGATTTTTAGCAAGTGCTAAGTAGTCTAAATGCCCAAGTCAACTGAAAGATGATGACGACATAAACACAACATTTATAATTTATGTAACATCATTACTTACACCAAACCTACCAAAACCCATAGCTTCATCTGGTCTTCCTGAAATAAGCTCAGGACACTGACATTACCCCACAATTGGGTAAAACCACCTCCCACCAAGGCTACTTTATAATGAAGTGCTCAGAATATCAGAGGCAGATGGGTGTTTTGTAGACACAACAGGATTTAAAAACACAAAACACAGTATCTAAAAAATGCTGGCAACACAGACCAATACTGAGTATCAGGGTTTACTTTTGTGGTCACATGACAGTTTGGGAACTGTGGCTGCTGATGGTGCCCCAATTTTAGAAATCATACTGATATCACTAGTCTGGGAAAAGATCAACATTCAAAATTCAAAGTACAGTTTCTACTGAGTGTGTATGGCTTTTGTACCATCCATAAAGTCAAAAAAAATCACAAAACAGGGACTGTTTATATATGTGTTGGTGTGCATTTCACCAGTTCACATAAAAAGTGCATTAGTTTGCTCAAAGTGTCTTTTGACACTTTGTTTTTTAAATGAACTTTGGTGTTGATTATTGATATCAAATGGTATATTCCATTTTGTTAATAGAGCAAAATGTCTAAAACGAAAAGTGTGAGGTCAACTGGCACCGTGTGTACATACAACCTACACAAATCAGTCAGTTTCTTCCCTAAATACTGCGTTCCTTAGGTATGTCTGGAAAGATGTGTTACTTCAACCATAGGGAATAGCTTTTGAAATCTGCTAAGTGAAAGAACACATATATTGTCTGTCTTGGTGCCAGTAAAACCAACAATTTGAAGGTCAATTTAGGAATACCAGCTGTTACGATAGTTGTTCTCTAAATGCTTAATTTGAGACAATCCTCAGTCTCTTTCTTCATTCACACACAGAAAATGGTGAATTTCATTGTGTTACAGACGTGACTATGGTATTTTTCCTTGTAAAAGGTGATATATATTAAAATCTTGTTTATGGAACAACACTCATTTCAGGGTTCAGTTGTTATTACTCAAATGAATTAGAAAACTAGATTCTATTTAGATGATGAAGTTTTTAGTATATTGATTTACCATGTAGATAATTTTATAAATGAATGAATGGACATTTCATTGTTACAAGAGCATTGGTTCTCAGAGCTCTCAGGTCACTTATATTTTCATAAGTTACTGACAAAGAAATCTACCTGTCCAATAGAGTAAGCCCTACGGAAGCTTACAAAGGGATTATTTTACAAATGACATCACTGTCTCATATCTGAATAGAGCATTACCCCTTTCATGAATTTGTTAATTTATTAAAAAATATTTATTAAACACAAGCCACATGCCAGATGCTTAATATAATGAATGTACTATCTACCTGGCAAGAGTATATACAATTTTTAAATGAGCACTTCTAAAATATTGGTACATTTATTCATTTTTCTTTCAACACACACCAGATAAAGCAACTAATTTCACCTCATCCAGTCAGGAAGTCTTCATGGAGGAGGTGACATTTGAGTTAGGTGCTTGACAATTGATATTTTGTTCAGTGAAAATATCAAGTGAGAAGCATTATTGCAGGTAAGATGTGTGAAGGCTTGTATCTTGAAAGGGTCTGATATGTTTCTAGAGCCAATAAAATTCCTCAGTGCTGCCACTGAATGCCTCAGGTAATTTTCATCAGAATTAAAAATGTGTCAACTTTATTGATGTCCTAACAGAATTCACGTGTCAATATTGTCACCAGTATAAATCATGCTTCTAAAAACACAGGGTGCTCAGTCACTTTTTCCACTAACTCTTCTTCTTTTCCACCACCTCTCAATTGATAGCTTTTATACTGACAAATCCTGTGTGGGAATGAATAAATAAGCAAACAAATAAAAATTCAACACTGTTTCTGTTACTTCAATCTGTAGTGTTTAAATTTCCACTAATGGCAGTTATTTTTTAACTTCTTATTTGCTTGTTCTAAAAATGCCACTGAAAAGTTTTGCTGTTGAGCTTGAAGGGTGGAGTTGATCACATTTGAAAGATTTTATAATCTGATAAATTTTAGATGGCGAATACCAGTTGCAACTATCCTACTCCTGTAGTTATCTACACTTATGCTACCAGAATGTAACCCCTAAAACAAATCTGCTGTGATTTCTAGCTTTGTTCTATGTTGTCTACTATGTTATTGATTTTAGAAACTAGACTTTTTAAAAAAGACATTAGGGGATCAAGCCACACTCCACCCCTGCTACCCCTTGACAAAGTGCATCCTTTCCAATACAGAGGCTCATTTTCCTGAGGTAAGGTTTCACTTACCAAGGATGGCATGAGGTAACTCTAGAGCAGTGAGGAGCAGTCCTAGTGGAGATGAGCACCCACACTGCTCATTTAATTTAAATGGGAATTAGAGATACTCCACTCATTCTGAATTGAGGGTGTTGTTATGCCTTGCCTCCCCAGTGTTGATGAAAGTGGGCTTTGATTCACAGTCCAAAATTTTATTCACATTTTGATATTAAAGAGGAAGACAACAGGATCTACCTCATGTTGGTGGCTTAAAAGGTTAGAATTTAAAGGAATATTTAACTTCAGATTTTATGGTATATTTAGTGTAAGCATTTAAACTTGAAAATGATCAACTCCAACAATTATTTGAAAAAAAGTTGAAAATATATCCATTGGAGTGCTTTCATTTAAAGGTAATACTAATAGTGATTTTGTGAGGAGTCACCTGGAGGCTTTTTCCAGACTATCATTGCAAAAGAAGGATCTTTAGGGATTTATAAATAATCGAGTAGAAGGGGAGTTAAGTTATTATAATCCACTTGTCGATATTTTCCTTAAAAGGGGGAAAAATCTATTATTTATCACTTATTCCTCTTTTGTTAAGTCCTGAACAAAAACAGGGAAGTTTGTGACTGTTTTCTCAGTGGTTTTGTCTGATCGCTTGGAAGCACAGCATGGTGAGATGCTGAACCACCTCAGGGTGGGCTGAGGCTTAAGTGAGGGGTTTGCTGCCCTCTGCTAAACCCTGCCTGACTCACCCCGTTGGCATCGGATGACAATGGCCTGTTCACCAGATTTTCCAAGTGATGAATATGTCAGCAAAAACAAAGTTATTATTTCCCCGACAACTGTAATGTGGCTCTTTGCACAGAATTGTTAAGGAAGAAAAGGTGATACTGACAAATAGTCTAAATCAGCAGCTACACTGAGTCTGTGTCTACACAGACAGAACAAGATTCAATCCCGAGGCAAGGACCCCCCTCACTCAGACAAAATGACCCCTCACCTAAGGTAGCCATGAGTGCAAGATACTTTGCTTAAACTAAATTATGTTAATAGTGATCTCAACATTCTTCTTTGCACATGCAGACATGTAGAGAAAAAAACTACAAGAATGATTTAATTTCCAAAACTAATGGCATATCTAATGAAATTGGTGTGGTTTTCATATATTATAAACAATTAGTTAACCAATATGGACCACTTGGTCAGAGAATGTCTTCAAGTTATATTTACTCTCACAAATATATTCATTAAGGGTTTTTATTTATTTTTTTTTATATTAAGAGACATGCCATTTAAAACACTGATTCTAGATATAGCTATAGTGATATCAGGTCAAGAGAGGAAGACTTATGTCAACATTCCCCTTATTTATGTAGCTGAAGATTAAGAAGGAAATAGGGAATGATGGAGTTTGGCGAGTCCAACAGGAAACTACATAATCTTTCTCAAGGCATTGGAATTAAATTACCCTTGTCCCTCCCCCCATACACTTAAAATAATCAGCCAAACAAGTCAAGGACACAAGTGTCAACCAGGTCCAGGTAGGACTGGAAGAAGTTGCAATACTATAGTGTTGAGTGCTTAGACTTCCCCTCTGCCTTTGGAGGGCCCATGAGCTCGCAAGGACGGATGGGGGGCCTGGGCTGCAACAGTCCAGAGGGGTCATGCCTGCATCTGACCCAACAAGATCATTTCTTAACAGAAAAACTCAACAGAGCATAGCCTTGCCCCAGCGGACTACTTTCCTGGTTTGCTTTTGTTGGTGGACCCACACCTTGCCTTGGACTGAGGGCCCCCTAGCTTTCCTGGACTTATACAGGGTGGGAGGCTAGAAAAATCATTCTCAAAACATGAAACTCAGGCCATTTGTTTGGAATATTAAACAGAAATGCACTTTTTTTTTTTTTAATCACAAGCTCTTTTCATGGGTCACAGAAGTTGTTTGAATTATCTTTTCTAGTCCTAGCAGGAAAAAAGGTCCCTGATTTTCTGCTTCATGAGGCCATACAGTTTTATGATGTATAGAACGTTCCTTTCTAGAAGCACTTGTCATTGGTATGCTTAAGTCAACTTAGGCTTCAGTTTAATTTGTGGAGATTTAACTTTATTTCTTACCTTAAATCTTAGATTTGGACTTACTAGGTATCCTTAGAGGTATCACTGTATATTTAATATAAAATTTTGGCCTTGCTCCTAATTCTTTAAGTTTTTATATCTACTAAAAAGAAACTAAATTAACTTTCTGGGACTTATGTTGTTTTACTGTTGGCTTATCTCATGGTTAGAATCAGATTCACTCATTAATAGTAGGGGATTATTTATTTAAGAAATTGCTATATTTAAGGCATAGGAAATTGCTATACTTAAGACACAGAGAGTTCACAAGTCATAGAAAGCCACTGCTTCATATGATTTCCTTTGGGAGAGCTGAATCTCTATAGTTCATGTGATGGTACCAAGTAGGGTAGGTATAACACTTGTATGTGGCGGGTGATTTTTTTGTATTCATATGCATGTATATGTGGTATGTGTATGTGTGTGGTGTGTCTGTAGTGAGTGTATGTGTGCATTGTTGTGTATATGTGTTATGTTTGTATGTGTGCTGTTGTTTGTGTACGTATATGTGTATGTGGTGTTTGTATATGTGTGGGGTTTGTATACGTGTGGTGTTAGTGTATGTATATGGAGGTATGTGTATGTGTTTGTGTGAGTTGTGTGTCTTCCACTAAACTGTAAGTCCCTTGAGGGCAAGGGCTATGCTTCTTGATCTTTTTCTCCTTATCACAGGACCTCAGCATGTATAAAATTCAGTAATTTCTTCATTACTGAATAAATTAATTTCTTCAACTGGATGCCAGATTAAATAAATACTGAATCAAAAGTAGTAGAAAAGTGACTAATGACCATCATAATTCAGGTTCAACAAAAATGACAGGCTACTGATCAACCATTCTTAACTTAGAAAAACGGCGTTTTCACAGACTCATTCTATTGCTTCATAAGATATATGTGCTGTCTCCATCTAAGAACCTTGTAATATCTATGAATGTTTTTCCACTGCAACCCTTTAAGGAGGACAGGGGAGTTTCCCCGCTCCCCAGGGAACAAGAGCACAGTTAATACCTAAGGCAAAGAGGACTGATAGTTAACCCTGTCCTGAGTGTGCCATTAAACAAGGGAGCCAGGGTTAAGGACACAGGAGTCATGAAGACAAAGCTCTGCCCTGTGGTGGACCTGACAATATTGTGGGGTATCCAAGCCCTTAGCCAGACCAGGACAGTACAATATAACAGTGATATATACTGGGGGTATTACAGAAATACTCCGAAGGGCAGTGGTTCAGACCAGGCCCAGAGTAGGCCGGCAGACCCTCTGGAAAACCACTAGGCCAAGACCTGAAGGATGACCCAGGCACAGGAAGGGAAATGGTGGCAATGGGGAGTAGCTGGGGAGCATGCCAGACATACTGAAAGTATTGCCGATGTGGCTGCGATGCAGAGGCCCAGGGAATAAGAGGTGGGGAGGCAGGGCCAGAGCTGTAAGCAGGGTTCAGAGAAGAGCTAGGCAGTGTGCATGCGCGTGTGTGGGGGGAGGCGGGGGGAAGCGAGAAGAATAATCAGTGTGATAGAAAAGGTATTAAAAATGTTTGAAAAGTTTTCATAAACAATATTTGCTTTTCTTTTTTAAAATCTGATCACAGTATTTGAACCCATGATGGTTTAGAAGTCATTTAATCCCACCTAATCTTCTCATTTTCCAGATAACTAAACTGAAGCCCAGAGAGGCTAAGTGACTTGCCTAATGTACCACCCTAGTGCTTTAGCACAGGGTGAAATGGAACCCGAGTCTCCCAATGCTTCCATGCTCCCTTTTTCCCGACATGGTTAGTTATCCACTCCTTGATTTCTGGGAACTCTGAATTGGATCTTTCAAGTCCCAAGTCTGTTAACTAAATATTTTTTTGTAGACAGAATCAATGACTTAAAACAATTATTTCCCAGAGATAGCAAGCATTGGACACATGCCCTGTAATTTCCCCAGTTTTGTATATATTGCATTTTTCCAAATACCTCTTTTAAGTTTTCACGTGTGGTTTGAGTTGTGACAAAGGCAATAGGTTAAGACTCCAACCTCTACAAACTCGACTTCAAAAGGCTTATTTTAAACATGGCAAATATTGAATGTGCTCACTGTTGCAGTTGTATGATTAATGCCAAAGATAATAACTAAACATGTTTTATTGCATAACTGATAACATGTTCACACAATGAAGACAGTAAGACACTTTGAACTATTCAACATGCCCCAGACTAAATGCCAGCATTTGTTTTTATAGTTTTTGTAATCTCACCTGCTAAGACCCTTATCTTCATAAAACCTCCGAGTTCCTGAATAAATATTGTGCCACAGATTTAAATCTTCTGGGGGATTTGATGCAAGTGTTTGCTGGATTTTATGTCTCAGAAGCTCATATCTAAAGCAAAAGACAAGCAGAAACATCGGGATTATCTCAACAAATGTTATTACCAAAATTTAGGTTGTTGTGTGGTATGAGTGTTGGTGTGTGCATGTAATCGTAAAGAAAACATCTTAATTTACAACAATGAAGTTTTTTCCAGATGATCATTTTTTTTCCAGGCTCGAGTTTCATATATTCAGTTATTTTCAAGTAATCAGCTACATTCACATTTTTCCATTATCAGCAAGAATGATAACATTTTCAGTTCCTTCTATGTCAGATTTACCAAAACTCTATGGTCAGTTTCACACAAAGTAGACATACAAAAATTCTCATAAAGTTAATAATTTTCTAAGACTTCTACTATCAATACTTTATAAACAGTGATAATATTATCAACTTTCAGTCTTGGCTAAGTCTCAAGCTGGGTTGTTACAAACCCATTTCAAAATCACAACTCTTCTTTCATCTGTATTCTTGACCACATTCTTTACAAATTTCCAGATAATAACATGACAAAGAATTATTGTGTTAACTTTGGAATTTTGAGGCATATTTACTCAAATGAACCATTTAGAAAAAACATCAAGTTTGTCTGACAAATACTAAAAGTACTTTTGGAAAATAAAATTAAAGACTTTTTTAGAGAATCATGAGAGAATGGTACTGATGCTCAAGGGATTTTAATTCTTCAGGATATAATGATATTTCTACCATAGAGAGTTTCTATGATTCTATGTAAGTCAAGATACAAAATATGAAATTGTATACAAGTTATGAGTGGGGATATTCAATAAGTAATTAGTTCTATGTTTATATGTGAGTAAACACCTCTTTTGGTGCTTTCTAGGGAGAGAAGACCATGGCAAAATCCAAAAGCAAAGTCACTAACTCTTACCTCAAATTGGGTCCATGTGGCCTTAATGGGGATTGCCAAGAAATCCCAATGTAGGATTTATTTATTGGGGTCATCAGAAAGGGGCTGACATCCCAGGGCAAGGTGGGCTGGGTGGTGACATGGGCAGATAAACTCTCTGTGCATCCTCCCAGATACCTGCTCCCCCCTGAGCAAGGCACAATGGTGACTGAGTAATTCATGAAAGGATTTAGATGCAGGATCACATGACTGAACATGGAGGAAGTAGCATTAACACTAGTTGTCATCACGTGAGGGTCAGGCATGCAGATCTCGTAGCTAAGCACGTCTCCATTCTGAATGAGTGGGGGATTCCAAGTGACCTGCAACAAAAGATAAACTTCGAATCCATGCGATAATACAGGAACAGAGCAATTCAAGTTCACAAGGCCTAGTATTTTGCTCTGTCTGGTTTTCAGTTAAATTGCTTTCTACATGCCTACTTTCTACTTAGCCTTTTGCACCAGACATTAATGAAAAGTTTGGGATCAATTAGCAGTACACTAGGAGCCAAATGAAATGCTGTGTCCTGGGTTTGGCTTTCGTCTTGATACTTTCTAGGACTGACAGAAGAGTACACACCTTTGTGATTCATCTGCACTGTGGGTGTTCTGAAGGACACAGAGCACACTCAGAGAAAATTCACACGTCCACAGGCATCAATGGGGGAGCAGCAGGATGTGATCATTTTCTTGTTTATAACTCAATTAAATGAAACCTTAGAACGCCTCACTTTGGATTGTTGCATTGTTTGTGTTTGTGTGCTCTAAATATGTCACTACTCTGGGTTTGTGTGTGTGAGTGTGTATGTGTGTATGGGAGGGTGAATCATTATTTACATTTGCAGTGGATGCATGATTGAGTTCCTGCGACTCACTTGTGTGTAATATAGAAAATAAAGCCATAACAATGTGCTATTCTCAAAGATCAGAGATGTATAGAAAGCTTCCAAAAAGGCAAGCAGAAGATTCAGTTTAACTTATAAACTTAAGCATCTGAGAAAAGAAACAACATTTTGTCATGGAATATCAGCATGTTTATTTAATTCTCTCTTTCTCTTCTGGCCAACTTTTATAAGGTCATAGTGGCAACCCACTCATGCTCTTCTGGGGGAAAAAAGGAGGCTCAAAAAAACATGTCAGTTATGTAAAAATCACTGATTTATGTGCTATCTTCATCTCTTTTATTGTTGCCTTGCAAGGCAGCTTAAATTCTGGAATACATACTTCATCTTCCAAGTAGATCATGAGCTTCTTGTTAGCAGGATGTAAAGGGAAGGCCCGCTCAGCACCATGGACACTGAGATGGACTTCTGTAAGGACCTGCAGCCATGGCCACTTGGATGCTGTCTTTCCCTGAGGACACCATTATTTTGAAACTTTAAAAGACACATTTCCACAAAGTGATACATTGATAATTACAAGTTGAACTTTATACAAAATCTAAGTTGAAAAGGAAAAATAAAAAAATTAGGATGGACAGGAATGACCAAAATGTTCTCCCTTAGATGAAAAGAAAAAATGTCCCCCTGAAGGACGAGGACCCGAGACTTTGTTGTAACTTCTCAGTAAGGGTTGGCAGAACAGGCCCCAACCTGGTGTCAGCTGGACAATGATCATCATCCTAACCAATGACTGACGTTTGCTCAGATGTTACTACATGACTGGAGATCACAGCTAATTTTAGAAACTTTTGGGGGAGTTCTATAGTGTTGGAGTGAGGAGAATTTTTTGATGTTCCTTGAGAACAGAGAGGATTTGTCTCAATGTAGGAAAAAAACCAAAGACCCTAAAGCATTACAGACCTATAGAAAAGACACAGGACTCTACTGGTTTGGGGCATACTGCTCTCTGTGGCTGAAAAGGTGGGTCAAGGTAAATGCAGGGGGATTCTGGATACTTCTAAGTGGGAAAAGGGAGAGTTCACCATTAAATTTAGTTTGATGGGAGATAGAATATCACTTCTTGCTCTTGAACTATAATATTCTGAAAGCTCAGGTCAGGGTTTGACAGTTGGCAATAATGTGTTTGAAGACAGGAATCTGTGTCTACAGAACATTTTTAGAAGGACTTTTATAACACAGTGGAGACCACTGTCATGCCAGGCAGAGGGCAAGCAGAGGGATCTAGTGGAATCACCCTTCTGAAATTATTCTGGAGTCATTAATAAAAAAAATGCATCTAAGATTTTTTTTTAAAGATTTATTTATTTATGCATACAAGCTGGGGTACAGGCCAGAGGAGTGGGGGCGGTGAGAGTTTACCAGAGACAGAGTCGGGAGCAGAACAGGCAGATCGATGGAAATACACTGCTGAGGGGAGCAGCGGGTGAGGTAAGAGAGGTCTGCCGCGCCATGTGGGAATCTCCCTGGCTGGGCGTTGAACTCGGGTCGCAGCTGCCGACAGCTCCACAGCACAGCGCTCAACCGCTGCGCCACTAGGGAGGCCCTGTCTAAGATTTTTAAGGAGTCAGCTGGTTAAATACCAAAGTCTATTCTTTACTATAGTGGCCAAAATATATGAGTCAGTCTAATTTCCAGCAGCCTTCCACACTATATTCATTACACATAGGAAAGATTATGAAATAGTGTCACTCCAGGAAATTCTGGCAGAACAGTATGTTCCTGGCCTACATGAGCCAGTGATGTTTTCTCCAAAACAGTAATTTTACAATGAAAGCTATTAAACAGCATTGTAGTATGTTGCTGGAAATAAAATGCTTACTTCAGAGATGCCTTGCCTATCATAACAATTTCCCTTAATTAATTATATTTTCATGTTTCTGTTTAGTTATTTTAAGTTTTCAGAAAATAGGACAGGTGTGTGGTTCTTTAAGGAGACACTGACTTTTACCAACTCTTTCAGATCCTAGAAGAGAGATCCTGAAGAAGAAGGCACCTTCGAAGATTCCTGTCAAAGGCAAGCACTTAGGAAGTTCGGTGAGTAGAATGACTACTGGGAAAATGTAACACACATGTACAGTGTAAATTTCCTTCCTGCCTGATCTCCATTAGACTATAAGTAACAACATTATGAACAAGAGTGTGTGTGTAGGTTGATATAACGGGTTGTGAAAGGGTAAAGAATAAAAGTCCCTAATATTTGATCCAGTCTTAACAAAAGCGACATCTGAGCAAATCATGTATCTGGGCCTGGATTTCTTTATCCAATGTGAAGAGACAATGGAGAGACAATTCTTGCTCCTTTATCTTGTTATAGCATCATATAATTCTAGACTACTTAATCTATACAAGACAGAAACATACCACATGGCCTAAGAATGTGGAAATGTGTGACTCTATACTGCCGTGCTTCTGAACAACCAACTCCCTGGCAAAACTTCTCATACAGAATAAAGTGTACAGTAAGTATTTGTAGAAGTTAGTTACAAAATGATGGAGAGATCTATTTGTTTTTCTTATATGGAATTGTCAGTTAGGCCAGTATCATTTTTAAAGCAAGCCATTCCTCCTTTTTTGATGAAATAAAATGGTACATTCACAGAAAGTCAAGTTCCCACATATACGTTATCTTTACTAAATTTTCTAGTCTATTCCCTGTATATTTTTAGGACAATATCCTACTATTGTGTTTCAGTGGTTTAGAGTTATAAACATGAGGGAAAGTCTTATCTCATTATGCGTTTATTTCACAATTTTCTAGACTATTTCAACCATGCAGTCTTCTTTGTATACTTCAAAATAATTTTATCTTGGTTGAAACAAAATTAAAAAAAAATTATTGGCATTCTGATTAGAAGGAAGGTAGGTGGTTCTGTTGACTCTGGAAGGATTGACCGGTTATGAAATGAATCCTTCCATTGAGGAAGACAGCAGAGTCTGCATTTACAGCAGCACAAGAAGGCAAGCTTGGCCTGGCTCCGGATCTCTGTTGCCTGGACGTGAGTCCTAACTCTTACTTCTTATATAATTCTAGACTATTTACATAATCTCTAAATTTTTAGTTTTCCTATCTGTGAAATGGGGCTACTGCTAACATCTACCTGTGTGGATTGTAGTAATGATTAAATAAGAGCAATTCCTGAAGCTTAATGTAAACTCAATAAATAGTAGTTGTCATGATTATTGTTTCACTTCCAACCACAGAGTTTATCATTTTTTTTGTAATGATTGATTTAAGCAGATAACAGAGACGAGTTCATCTTCAAAATCAGTGAAGATGGTGATGACATGTGAATAGATTTTCAGTATCATCACTGAAATATTCCTGATGATTCATTGATAACTCTTAATTTTCTCTTTATAAATGAGAATAATAAAAGGTGTGAATTTTAAAATAATTATACCACATATTTCAGGTGCCCACTAAGAGAGTTTCAGAATCCCAACTTACTGAGCGCTGGGAGACTCCGTTTCCTAGCCAAGCCCATGGCTCTAAACTCTCCTAAGCTGACATGTCCCTGTATTGTTTCATTCTGGGAGAGGGACACTGTCAAAAGAAGGATTAATATAAAAAAAAACAACAACCAGGCACCCTGTTTTGGATACTCTTTGTTGTATACAAATGCTGAATTAAGCAAAATTGTACATTGAGTCATTGTTCTGAAAATATTTTAAATATTTTTTGTTTTCAGATCTGCCTACTTGTTACTTTTTTTGTTAGAAAGAATCCAGAAATTGTTCATTATGTAACTGCCTTTGTGAAAGGACTGTGTTCAGGTCACATAATCTGGGTTGGCTGCTACCAAAGTTTTGCAAAATGCCCCCAGGATTATAAAGAAGTCATTTCTGGAATAATGAATAACTGAAGGGAGGCGTTCAAAACAGGGGAGGGAAGATCATAAGAGACTATGGTGATGGTTCATGGGTGTCATGGTGCTGGTGATTTTATGTGGATTACAACTGAGAGGAGAAATCAAACTTGTACAAAAATGAACAATGATGTAAAAATATATAAATAAGTTAAAAAAACCCCACTAAATTAAAAAAAAAAACCTCTCAGGTTTCCTTTGTTTTTTTTTTTTTAATTTTTATTGTTTCCATTATTTATGTCTTTTACATTATTGTGTATTCCCTATAGGATTCCCACTATCAATTCACCCGTGAGCCATCATCACAGTCCCCTGTGCTCCCCTCTCCTCCATTCTGAGCCCTTCTACTCCCCCTCTCTCACTAAATGTCTCTCTTTTATTTGGTTCCCTTATATTCCTGTTATGAAGAATAATTTTTAAGATGCCCAATTTACATAATAAACATTGTGCCTCATGCAGTTCCAATTAATTTATTTTAAGTGTTTTATCACCAGAATTCTGTGTACTTTTGATATATTCCTATCAAAAAGTATGTTTCTTTGACCGGTCTTATCCTGAAATTCATGACTGCAGACTTAAAAATAGCTTTTATTTTTATAGGGTAAATTTAAATTCTTCAACAGTGGACACTACCGGGCATCACCTAGTATGTGTGTGGGATGGAGGTTGAGAGAACACAGGACACAGAGCCTAGCAATAAAGTCAACAGATGAACTTTGCTGTTATGCAAATGTCTTTTGTTTTGAGCTCTGGCGAGCAGACTGCTGTAGCAATGCTTTTGGCAGTAGTACAAGACCGAATCCATGGAAGCATGTGTGTATTTACACAAAAGAGGCTTCTAAGCTACAAAACTCCCTCCTGTTTGGTTACACTAATTTCCCTTGAATGAAGTTTGTATGCAAGCCAAAACAATGGTAGTTATCTTGTCCTCTAGAGCTCATTCCCAGTAGAATGAGGTGAATAATTGAACACTTTCTAGATAGCCCGGTAATATGCTATTTTCTTTCTTTCCCCATCATTGTGATTCTTTGATCATTAAAAAAATATTAGAATATTGGTAATTAGAACTTTTTAAATATGCTAATCCATTCCTCTGTATTTTCCCATCCCTTTTCATTTTCTGATCTATTTAAATCTGACGTGGTGGTTAAGCTAAGC
>PVIJ01008749.1:40000-71839 GCA_004024925.1 Scalopus aquaticus
TCCTCTATTTCTTCTGAGTCCAGGACAGTAGAGTTAGGTTAGAAAGAATGTTCTAACTTTCAGAATTGAAGTATATTACTTTGTAATGGATGGCCATGGATCTTCCCTGTATGTTTAGGACAGAAGTCAACGTATTCATATGGGAATTCATGAAAGAAGGAAAAAGTCCTAAAAGACAAGAGACTCCCCATTTGGTAGAGTCCCACCCAATGTGCCCAGAGGGACTCAAAGGCCCAAGACAGAAATGGAAGCAGAGAGATGGAATTTTTCATTAATCATTCCATCTTTTCAAAGGATTTTCTGTTGGTCACTTTTAGCTTTTGATCTTAGGGTGTAAAATTAATAATACATATTAGCTTTTCAATCTGGAAATGTCAGCAATCTAGAAAATAGAATATGTAAGGACATATAGACAGAGCCATTTTGCTCTCAAATCAGGAGATGAAATAATTTACTTTTCATCATGGATCTTTCTGTTAACTAGATGTCTGCATCATTGTTTGAAAAAATAGACATGCCAGAATTCAGAAGTCAGTATTTAAAGAACGGGGGAAAGTATTTGGAAAGGAGAACACAAAATAATCAAGCAACACTACTGACTTTGTAATTCCCAATTTTTCATTAAATAAAATAAAATCTGATATAATTATGCTATGCCCTCATTAAAAATAGGAACAAAAATATTCCTATTTTTCTCTTATATTCAATACTTTTAAGATGCAGGTTGAGATTTTAAATTCTGAGACACACTGATAAAAAGATGTTTGCCAAGCATTAATAGTTTTACATTTTTAAATACTCCTAAGGGCACAAGTATTCTTACTAAATGATTTGGAAAATCCTGCTCTAGAATTATGTTGATCAATTCATTGAATTTCATACCACATTTTTATTTCCCTTCCCTGTCACAAGGACTCAGGGTATTTTGCTCTTACTGAAGATTGCAGGGCTGGGAACATGAAAAGGCTTTCCTTTTGCAAATATCTTTCCATATATCCTCCCTTCCCACCCCCACTCCCCAAGATTTTGAATTAGCACATAGTTTGGGCTAGCAGAAGTCTCTCTAAATAGGACATTCATTATACTAGTCAAGTCCCCAATGTTGAATCAAAGGGATGGCCAGTAGGCTCTGCCCAAGGCAAGGGAGGCTAGTTTGGGGGGTTTCGTTCCCTTA
This sequence comes from Scalopus aquaticus, assembly GCA_004024925.1. NCBI lineage: Eukaryota > Metazoa > Chordata > Mammalia > Eulipotyphla > Talpidae > Scalopus > Scalopus aquaticus. The sequence goes on from PVIJ01008749.1 coordinate 41,175, forward strand.
CATTTGCTCTCCTCTTCTCCACCCAACCATGGGCAGAACACCCAGCCAGCCACCCCGTCGCCTATACCAGGGGCCACCTCCTCTGGCAACTGCTTTTTCTGCTTATTTCTGTCCAATGGTGAGGAAGTCAATTTGAAATTTGATATTAAAATGCACTCTAAATGCAAATTGTTCCTTTTCCCTCTCCTGGTCTTCTCTGGCTTTCCAGACACCCTCTATTGAGGAAAACACTCTTTCTTTTGCTCTTGCTCTCAAACAAGTTCCAGCTCTGTGTTCTCACCTGTGGTTCGACTCTGTCACCCCCTATCGGGAAGAAGAGGCCTCCAGGACTGAACTGTGTCCTTCACCCTTGTGACTTTCATGTCTCTTTCAGCCTCTAGTAAATGGTAAGTTCTCAGTCAAGGTTTGCCTGGTGAGTTTTCATGGATATGCTCGCATGAAACTTTTTGTAACCAGTACTTGCATGAACAATTTTTGGGTACCTACTCTGTGTAGAGCTCCCAACAAGCCCGGGAAATACAAAGATAAATGGGTCAGAGCCTGAGTGCTTGAGAAGTTACACAATTCAGAGGGGGATAAATATGGCCCACATGGAAGGACAAAGTTCCACAGCAGCTGTAAGAAGACTTCACAGAAAGGATGACATTTGAGTTGAGGTTTGATGAGTGAGGAAGAACAGCAGCAGAAGAAGAAAAGTATCCTGATAGATAAAGATTTGATTAACACCCTGTCTTGCTTGGAAGGGAACCTCTTTTCTTTCATACATTATTACCACGATCTGTAGGATGGATGAAGGTGGGGTAAATGCTTGCAAATACTGGGGGAGAAAGGAAAGCAGTACTCAGATCGGGATAATTTCCCTGAATACTTCATCCTTTGCTTATAGTGCAATTATAAGTGTGGAAAAATAACAAGAAAGCTCAATATAGTGAGTAATGAACTCAGTATGTTAAAGGCACTTAAAATCTCACTCTGTAGGTTTCATATCTTTCAGCCTCTCCAGTCAAAACTTGTGGATCTTCAGCATTAGCAAAATAATGAACAGGTGGAAGAATTATCTGCAGAATAAACTAATGCCACAGTTTTATTTTAAAATGCCTCTTAGATGAGTAATTAAAATTCTAACTCTGAAAATTTTAACTACAAATTTTGAAAAGATGTCCACCTTTTTAAAGGTTTTAAAAATATGTAACAAGTATATGGTCTGCTCTACAATCAATTTGGGTTTATTAGCTTATCTATTTTGGAGACAGAGAAGTAAATTTTAGGAGACAATTTCATTTGCATTGGGCTGACCCATTGCACTGCTTGTGATACCACATTTTTGTTTTTAAATGACTGAGGGGTGATATTCCATACTCATTCTTGTTACCTGAAAAACCTTGAGGGAAACAGATTATCTGATTTGTATTGGTCTAGGGAATCACATCTTTACAAAAAAGTGGGTCATTTCATATTTTACACAGGACAGGATTTTAGGCAAAAGAGCATGTCTACATTTGAGCTGAAGTTGGAAGAAATCCGTCCAGCTAATTACAATTTCTATGTGCATATGTTGTACAGATACAACTGCCAGCATGCCGGAGAGAAAGAGAGGGAACAATAATATAATCAGGAGTGAGGGTTATTTCTAATCTAAGGCATCAAAAATTTCAGCTGCGAGGCAAGTATTTTGATTCTGTTAATCACATGTGCCCAAGCCTAGCACAGTCTTCATGCATGTTTGCAATCTGCAGATATGCATGATAGGTGCTTGGACTGCCAGGAGAATGTGGAAAAAAAAAAGTCATGTGTTGTTTGTATTTATCTGGTTGCAAATTGTTGAACACTACACTGACCAAGTCGGCTGGAACAAACATCTTTTATTAACATACATTTAACAGGATTTAAAATATTCATAGGAAATATGCATTATTATTATTTGGCATCAGCACGCTAGATTTTTAAAAATGCATGGAACTGGATATTGGTGGCACACTGAAGTAAATGACAAATTATTTGAAAGGAAAATCTATTAAAATTCCTCACAGCCCCTTTCTCTGCCCACGAGAACATCTCTTTATACTCAAGCATTTGTTTCTCTGGCTGTAGCTCATTTCCTTACTCAGTTACCTTTTCTGGCCTCAGTGGTGTCACAGACTTGATGGAAATCACAGGCTTGCTAGATCACACGAAAAATACCTCTACTGAGTAAACTTTATTAGCACCAAGAAGTCTGGGGGCCAGGGCTGATGTGAAAGGTACCAACTGAAGGTGTGAAATATAAATGTGAGCATGAGTGCCTTCTCTGTTTCATTCTGTAAGATGATATGTATCCTTTCTACACTGGAAATTGCACTTGGGTGAACAGGATGTGCTGGTCAAGATCAAGTATGAAGTGCAGTTCTGGCATGAGCTGTCAGCATGGGTGGTTTCAGAAGCAATGCTTTGAAGCCTTGACAGAAAAACTGCTTGTGCCCAATGCCAATCACTCAGTCTTTGTCAACACAATTGCACATCCTTTCAGAGATGGCATCCATCTCCAGTGACACCCAAAATATAGAGTTCACTGTCATCGTGTCTCAGGGCTGAGCAAGCACTTGTAACCTACCCTGGAGGGACCAATGGCCAGCCAGCCTTTGGCTCTTTGCTAAAGTGTGTGACCTGTAGTGTGTGCAGGAAGCAGAGCAAGGAAGAGGTCATCAGTTTCAGGGAAGGGATTTAAATAAAAAAATGATGGCTGGGTTTCTTGAGCTAACACCTGCTACATACAGAGTCCAAGGTTACTAACTCTTAGGTAAGGACGATGAAGGGTTAATACGATTCACTTCGAATCCAGACATCCAAAGTCACAATGAAAGCAGGGTCTCTGCATGAAAATCTAATCATATCCCCTGGGCTTTGTTTCATGATGAGATGAGGCAGGGGATAAATTTGATCAACAAAGAAACTCTTCTAATTGCTACTTGGCAATATTTTGGACTTTAGGTGCAAACTTCTTGCCTGTAGATAGATCATACTCCTCTACCAAAACTGAGGGGCATGGGGAAATGTTATTATTTGTGTGTGGGAGGAGAAACTGTAGGTGCCACAAGACCAGACCATTTTCCTATTCTCCAGCGTGGCATAGTCTATGGGGCCATCATCCACATAGTGAGGGCTGACTAATTCTTTTTAAATAACCTTTTTATCTAAAAATTAATTTCTGGAGGTTTCAAGTTTTTTTCTCTTCTAAAGTCGTTTTTGCATGTAAGCTCTCCAGTCTACATGTCTGTACACAGCTAGCGAACATGGTGCCAGACTCCCAGGGTCTTTAATGTTCCTCCTAAAAGGAGCTTATGGGAGGTCTCCTGGGTGGCACAGTGGTTAAGCGCTGTGCTGTGGAGCTGTCGGCAGTGGCGACGTGAGTTCGACGCCCGGCCGGGGAGATCCCACACGTCACGGCAGACCTCTCCTGCCTCGCCCGCTGCTCCCCTCAGCAGTGTATTTCCGTCCATCTGCCTGTTCTGCTTCCCACTCTGTCTCTGGTGAACCCTCTCACCCACCACCCCCCACATCTCTGGCCTGTACCCCAGCTTGTATGCATAAATAAAGAAATCTTAAAAAAAAAGGAGCTTAGGTGATTTGAGTGTCACTTTAATGCCTTCTGGCTCTTGGATGTCGCTTTTTGTATTGTGCTGAACATTTACTAAATGGTACCCTTGGGAAGCAAAAGGACTGGAAATACCTTGGTAAAGTTCCTAACTTACTTCCAGGAAGTAGTTACCAATTGGGAAAAGTGGATAAAGTATTGTATGATATTGCTCATAAGGATTTTTAAAAATAAAATAAGCTTTAAGGGTGGTAAATAGATCTGATTCTACCTCTTAACCTTACTAATATAACACAATTTAGGATATTATAAAAATCAATCAATTAAATATTTGACTGATATTGTGTCATATACCATGCCTTTGAACTCATATTTAGCCTTTGAAAGTCACTCTAATTCCCACCAAATTCAGAATCAGAATGACTCTTGGTCAACAGAGAAACATCTTCTAAGAAGTCTCTGATGAAAAGACTTGACAAGATAGTCCCAAAGAACCTCACTGTTTAAATTTGCTATTCCTCATTCATTCTGTGTAACTTGATTTAATTCCCAATTTTTCTGCTAAAGTTATACTTCCATATATATGTTCATATTGAGTTTGTATGTATATAACTAAATATAGCAGCACTGCATTTACTTTCTATGCAGAACCTAGTAAAAAACATATATCCAAACATAACACTTCCATATGAAACTGAATTCCAATTACTCTTTGTAGTACATGCAGCACCACTTTTATTAGACTATATGTCTCTATTCTGGAGGTTGTCTTTCTCTGTGAGTAAAATCATGATGGATTTGTTTCCAGGAAAAGTTACACTGAGGCTGCAAGCCCCTTCGAGAAGTAAGGTCCAGATAGCACGTCCTCTGCCTGCCAGAATTCCTCCAAAGCAGAGAATACTGAAATGTTCAGTCACAGATGAAAAGATTTAAACCTCCCTATTGCAGGACACCCTGATGTGCCCTGAAGGGTTGCATGAGACCATCTCATCATTTATGTGAGTTACTTATTCCTGTCAGCCGACCTAACCCTCACCCTTCAAGCCCACATTTCTCTCTTTTTTTCTGGAGTGTCTGACCACACTTGCCCTGGAAAAGATTATCACCAGCAAATATTAGGAAAATAGAGGAGGCTCATTTCTTTGTTTTGGGAAAACTGAAGATATTTAAGACTCCCTAATGTAAAGGACATTTGGTAGTGGATAGCTCAGGCCACTTACTGTCCTCTGTGGTCATGAATGGGACCCAAGGGCTCCTTGAACTGCTGAATCCATTGGAGCCCACCAGCCGGAACTCATACTCTGTGTACGTCTGGAGCTCTCTCACTTCACAGCTTAACGATGCAGAAAGATTAGAAAATAACCTATATGAGAAATAAATGTTAATTAGGAAGCATAGAATATTCAATGAAATAAAAAACGTGTAGAACCTCACAGCAAACAATTTTCAGAAAACGTAAACATATATTTGAGGAATGCAATTTTCTATTATCACATGATCAGTCCTTTAAAATAAGGAGCCATTTGGCTGAGAGTTTGCAATATTGCTTTATAGGAGAGGTAAACTCTAGCAGTAGTCACAGTCTAGTGTACTGTTGACATATTGGCATGTGGAATGTGTGGAACAGGTATTATAATTTTGTAACCAAGTTTACACAGCATTTTTGGGTCTCAGGTGTATACCTGCTTTAGGAAATGCATGTGCTTATGAAAATTTATGGGTGAAGACTTCTCATTCTGAGAACTTACATAAAGGAAGAGTAGATGGGTTAGCCTAGCCTGTCACATCTCCTACGGTGTGGCTTGTTTTTAAAATTTAATTTTTTTTAAAGATTTATTTATTTATACATACAAGCTGGGGTACAGACCAGAGGCGTGGGGCGGCGAGAGGGTTCACCAGAGACAGAGCGGGGAGCAGAACAGGCAGATCAGAAATACACTGCCGAGGGGAGCAGCGGGCGAGGCAGGAGAGGTCTGCCGCACCATGTGGGACCCTCCCCGGCCAGGCGTCGAACTCGCATTGCTGCTGCCGACAGCTCCACAGCGCAGCGCTTAACCGCTGCACCACCAGGGAGGCCCTGTTTTTAAAATTTATTTGAACTTTTCAAAAGTAGCCTTTGCAAACGATTGCTGACTCATTCAAAACTTAAGTGGACATGGTCTAACCACGCTGACAGTGAGGAGGATGGACAAAGTTGAATGCTCACTCCAGAAATCCTTGGGTGGGGTTGTCGGGCCTCAACTGGAGCTGGTCTCTGGTAAAGCCAGGGGTGTTGTTGTGAGCTGGTGTAGACCAGACAACCTGAAGACTGGCTGGAGCGACAGATGAGAGCCTGGGAGGCAGCATGCCATCTGGAGCTGTCGGGACACACAGATGAATTAGAGCAGAGAAAACTGTGGAGAACATATGCTGGATGGAATCGAAATGCTCCATATACTGGAAAAACTGTTCCTCGGGATCAAAAACAATGTTAAACATGGTCCATTTAATTTAACATTTTCCTTCCTGAGCTGCTGTACTTCCTCATTGTTCATTGCCACACAATGACGTAATGCTTCGGTCGGTCCTAAGAAGCCGGCCCCCAAACAGCAAGAGCAGCGGAGAGACAGCGCACTCCCACCTGCACTTCTGCTTGTCTAGTTGAGAACATGTGGGGAATTTAGTGAAGCAAATACTAAAGTACCTTTTTAATTTAACTCTCTGCCCAACAATCAGGCAAAAAATCCCAATAGTGAAGGAATCCAGGTCTCTCACTTTCCTCATATCTATTGCCCTCTCCCGCCCTAATTACAGCATTACCCATGAACACAAGTGGATTTTTTTTTTCGGAAAGGAAGATTTTTTTAAATTGTACTTTTCTATAATGATAGACATGATTAGTTGAAAACAGCACATTCCAGTCTTAATTGTCACTTAGGAAAATATAAAACTGAAACATTCTTCCTCATGTGTTCTACAGAACAGAGTAATGACACTGCCCTTCTCGTGCATTTGGGTGGGGGAAAGTTGCTTTTTCCCATCTACTGAATGTCTGGCATATCTGTCCCGAATCCAGCATTCTCGCTTTATGTAATCTAGCAGGTATATCTATTACAACAGTACTAGAAAGCCTAACAGGATGGCATGAACTAAGCCATACTGTACTAAAAAACTGACAAGACAACTCCATTTTTCTGTTCAGTTGAGTGAAGAGTGTCACAAGCAGAAAATAACAGAGTCAAGGCATACCAATGTCTCCAACACCCAGGGCATGGTGGCACCTTACTGAGATCATTAAGGGGAGGCGTCAGTGATGGTGGAATCAAGAGCTCTGCTTTGTCCATGTTACAGTTAGGAGCCCTGAAGTATACCTTTAGTTGCGACATCAAGAAAGACATTGCAGAGGGTTCTGGATCAACGTACACGGGTTATATAAGCTGAGACTTGATGAAGTGAACTAGAGGTGGGTGTAGATAGGGCGTGTGGGAGAGCTCTGAGAATAGAGCCCTGGGTTCATCAACATTCTGAGGTCAGGAAGTCGCCTCTACCACAAAGGAGACTTATAGGAGTGGCCAGTCGCAGAAGCAGGAAATGGATGCCAAGTAAAGAAAACACCTCCTACGCCCTGGTCAGCTGTGTCAACTGTGCTTGGCTTAAGGAAGAAGATTAAGAGTTACATTTTGCATTTGGTCAAGTGTGTGCGTGGCTGGTGACCTTTTTCAGAAGGGATGCAGAGCAGTGGTGGGCATGGCTGTCTGATTAAAGAAGACTGAGAAGGGCATGAGCAGGAAGGGACTGAGTGGGTAGAGTGAGCATAGACAACTCTTGTGAGAGATTTGGTTCTGAATGGGGAGCATAAAAAGGGGAAGCATGGAGAGGTGCTAATGTTATCAAAGGAAGGTTTTCTAAAAACTGGAGATGGTGTACGATGTGCATCCATGTTAGAATGATCCAGTAGAGACTTGGGGAAACTATAATTCAGGAGAACGAGAGGGAACTGCTACAGTATATTCCTTTATGTGGGAGAAAGGCTAGCCACAAGACGCGTGAATTGAATTGAGGGCTAGTGCACATGGGCTGTTGAATAGAGTGGGACATGCCCCCCCTTATGCAGAAGAGAATGCAGAGACCAAGGCTGAGATGCAGAGAGGTAGGCAGATTTGATGATGGGAAAAATAGTAAAGATCTCTCAGTGACCTCAAAGGTTTCCTCGGCGACCAAAATAAAAGCAAAGGCATCTGCTCAGTGCAAAAGGGTGAGTGAATTGGATGCTTGAAAAGAGAGGAAGTGGTGTGATATATTTCTTTCAGTTAGTAGAAATGGAACATGACCAGGAAAGGTAATGAGAATGCTGTCCAGGGCCAGCTATCCAATAACTAAACCCTGTATCTTAGTTTGAAGGAAATTCATCGCTAAAATCTTTTTAATTGATCTTTTATCTGTGAACACAAATAGTTTTAACAGTGATAAGTTATCGAGTATGTAGTCTTCATTTAATTGATAACAAATGCACATTTACAAAAGGAGCCTGGGCAGAAAGTATGTAATTACATGACAATTCAAATTCTGAGTGAAGATCAGCTCTGATAAGTCATTATCATGAAAAGCTTAAGAATTTTGAATATATACACTAAAACTCCCCAAATGCTCAAAACCGTAGAGCTGTGTTTTTAAGAAAGAACAGAGGCATGCCAAAAGAGTAGGGTCCATAATAATAAAGTCTCTTGGATTCTCTCCTGCATGATTGCAAAAATACGGCATCTATTAAATTGGTCTGATTATATAAGATTACAAAATATTTCCAAGCAGAGCGGTCATCTTAAGGTATTTACATACAACATCTCATTCTGTATGCTTTAATATCACTGCATTCTGGAAATCTCTCTTTCCCCTCTGGTTAACCCCTTTTATCCCAGACCTATTCCTCAGAGGCTCCTTAGCACCAAAGCAATAACTAGGAACCAGCCATAATTCCACCCCTGGTTTCTTAACACGAGAGCTGGTTATCTATCACCTTGATATATGGCCTCCAAGATGCTATGTTGCTCAAAAAGCTTCTCTCAAGTTGAATACGACCCTCCCGGGGCAAGCACTCCACAGACAACCTCCTGAATCAACACATCTTGTCCAGTAAATACTAATTCTACATGGCAACTAGATAAAACAGCTACTCCAACCTATAAATTTAAAGGAAGGGTGTTTTTAATAATATTTCAAATTTAACTGTTTTTTTTTTCCAAAGGCGAAATGAATTTATAAAACATGAAGCAATAGATTAAATCACAGGTTAGGCTACTCTAGATAATATTTTTTTTAATGTATGATTTTATTAAACTTATAAACGATTCACATTAGTGGACTCTTTCCTATCAGAAACAAAAGAAACCAAAAACCAACAGAACACCCTAACCTTTTGTTCCATAGAGATTTACACAACTTTGGGATCGGGGAAGCTTCACCAAGCAAAAGCAGAGGCTTTGGGCCAGGTGGTCTGTGACTACAGAGGCTAAAGGGGTCAGAAGGTAATATTATGGGGAGAAAATTAATGCAATATGCTTTTCACACACACCCATTTCTCAGGACAGCCCCCGATCTGTTAAAACGGACATGTGCTATGTAGACATATGTGCACTTCAAAATATTGGAGTCAAACACCACAGTAAGATGCCAAAGAAGCCTTTGATATTCTGTATGAGACTCAAATTTGCAATAAAAAATATCAAATCCTACTCTATACAAGGTTCTTGGCTGGGGGCAGGGAAAGGGCAGGCTAGAGAGAGCTGGGGATTAGACTACGCACTTTACATTCAATGGAGAGATAAGACATGATTCAATGACTAGAACATGTAGGTGCAGAGCACAAGAGGAGCGTTTGTGCTCTGGGGGTTTCAGAAAGTGCAGGTGTGACCTGGATCTTGCCTTTTGGAGAAACAGACCCTGAGGGGCACCACTGGGGGTGGAGGGGCATTATCACTTCTTCTGGGGTATTCACAGCCGCAGTCAAATTCCAGTGCCGGGGCTCCCATCAACTCTGCCCACGCTCATTCCAAGCAGATGTGGTAAGTCCTGCTGCCTTCACCTGAATTCTGGTGCCAGCCTAATGCAAAGACGCCTTCACTTCAGAGCTATTGCTGGCTTCTTCACTGATGTCTCCTTGTTAATATAACAAGAGAAACCATGGCCCTTTATCTCTATGCCTCCTGGCTACATCGCTGAGTAGCCTGGCACATATTCAAGTACTTTGGATTACACATTTTCCTCTCATTTTCTGAAATAGCTACATATGAGCAAGGATTTTATATTCTAGTTTCCAGAATGAAAATTAAAGTTCAGACACATATATTGAGTTGTTGAGTCATAAACAAATTGAAAACAGAAGGCAAGACTCAATTTCCAGTCACTAAACCATATGTCATTAAAAAAGATATTAATTATGAGGGATATGCAGATGTGCTAACAAATGGACAGTCAACCTTGAGCTCAAGGATGTACAAATAGAGCAGCATTAAAAAAATAGTGGTGAGTAGGTTAAAATGGATTTAATGCTCACAAAGTGGGCTTTCATAACAACTAACTTCTAAAACACATACTATGCACTAGGTTCTTTAACATAATTATTTCTAATCCTCAGAATGACACTAAAGATTGTACCACTATCTCTCTGCAGTACAGACTGAATCTGAGGCTCAGAGAGGTTACACATTTTATCTCAAATCACAAAACTGGCTACCAGCAGAGTGAGAACTTAATCGAAGACTGCTGAAGTTCAAAGACAGTGCTCCTAATTCTACACATAAACAGCACGTGACAGCAGGTAAACTATAACAGAGGATAAATATCAAATATATTAAATAAACATAAAAACAAATCTTTTACAGCACTGAATAGATTGATTACTCTCAAGAAATGTATTTATTGTCTATCCAAGTCAAATTCTTAAATAGTACTTTCTAGCCTTACTTCTTTATAATAGCAGGGTCTCTGTCTCCTTATCATTCCACAAGGAACCTTACATTGAACTATTAGTATGACTTTGCCAGTTCTCAGAATTTCAATGAAATGCAAAATGGAGAGTTTCTCATGTTAGTAAGAGAAATATATATATGAAATGCAAAATGGAGAGTTTCTCATGTTAGTAAGAGAAATATATTTGAAAAATTAAGTGCTATATACAGGTAGGTTATGGAATTGACCTCTGACCAGAGAATGTTTAAAACTAAAACCCAGCATTTTAAATAGCGTAAAAATCCACAACTCTAACCTCCCACCAAATAAAGTATTCTTGCTTAAAACATCCAGAATGGGTGGCATTCAGGCTTCTATTTTATTATAACCAATGATAGGAAGATGGTTGCTTCGCAAATCGTTCCATTATTGGAGAGATCTTATTGTTCGTGAACCCTTTCCGGTGTACGAACTATATCCCTGCTACAAAACTTGAAGTAAATAGCATCTTTTTGCCTCCACTGGGACCTTAGTCTTGTGAAATGGGCACTTGGGATCATTAACAGGGCTGCACTGGGTTGCTGCATAAATTGGCGCTATCTTAGGTGATGGCACTCATGATGGGCCATGCTAACAACACTGTGCTCTTTAGGACTTTCTCTGAGTCACATCACCCCTGAGAACAAGCCTTCACTATTATCATGTAGAACTTTAGGTGTTTTTAAGCAGTTGTTCTCTTCACTAAATTTCAGTTAAATATCTCTGACGCTTTTACCTAGATCTGCTCCTTATAAATCATTCAGGTCAATAGAGTATTTTTATCAATGGAGTGCTAGAAAAAAGAAAAAATCATTAATATACTTTATAATTCTCAACACAACTAATTCTTCAAATAATTTTAAGACACAAAAGAAAACAGGCTAAATAATAAAAGGTAAGATTAGCTATTGTATTCAAGCACCTGACTTATTTTTGACAAGAGTGCCAAGAAAAAAAGCAAAAAATGCAACTTGAAGAGTAACCAATAAATACACAATTTTAGATGTTCTTTGAAGAGTCTTCCTTTCACCATTTTGATTTTTTTTAATTTTAATTTTTTTTAAAATTTATATCCTTTACATTATTGTGTATTCCCTGTAGGTTTCCCACCACCAATTCACCCATGAACCATCACCATAGTCCGGTGTGTTCTTTTCTCCCCTGTTTTGGTCCCTCTACTTTCCCCTCCCCTGTAGAATGTCTCTTATTTATGTTGTCTGCTACTTTTTGTTCTTGTTTTGTGTATTATTTTCTCCTCCTGATCTCTCATTTGGTTACCCTATATCCCTCCTGTAAGTGAAACCATTCAATATTTTTCTTTATCCTTCTGGCTTATTTTGCTGAGCATGATCCCTTCTAGCTCTATTCATGTTGCTGCGAATTGCATTAGTTTATCATTTTTAATTGCTGAATAGTATTCCACTGTGTACATGTACCACAGCTACTTGATCCAGTCATCAATTTGGGGGCATTTGGGTTGTTTCCACATCTTAGCTACTGTAAATAGTACTGACTGGGAGAAAATACTTGCACTCCATATAACAGACAAGGGACTGATCACAAAAATCTACAAAAAACTCACATGACTCAACAAAAACAAAGCAAAAAATCCAGACAAAAAATGGGCAGAAGAACTCAAAATACACTTCTCCAAAGAAATGCAAATGGCAAACAGATATATGAAAAAATATTCAACATCCCTCATAATCAGAGAAATGCAAATAAAAACCACAATGAGATACCACCTTACACCAACAAGAATGGCACACATTAAAAAACAGAAAACAACAAATGTTGGTGAGGATGTGGAGAAAAAGGAACACTCCTACACTGTTGGAGGGAATGCAAACTGCTCCAACCTCTATGGAAAGCTGTATGACGGTTCCTTAAACAACTAAAAATGGAGTTTCTGTATGACCCAGCAATTCCACTCCTAGGAATATACCCAAAGGACACAAAAACATTAATCCAAAAGGACACATGCATATCATTTTGAATTTTTAAATAACTTTTTAAAGTTCTTATTTTTCAATAAGTTTCATTTTATGGGACTCGATAATTAAGAGTATCTAAAATGAACTCTCATTTTTAAGAAAATAACACAGTTTTACAAAACAAGAGAATGGCAGTAATTGGATTAAATTTTCTGAATTCTAAAGATTAACACAATACTTTCAACAAACAAGATGTCTTTATACTTAAAACTAAGGTAAGCTTTTCACTGATAGAGTTGTTTTGCCTCCCTCTTTATAATTAAGTCTATTGTCATAGTTTATTAGCAAACTTCTCCCCACAATAAGTGAAATTAATCTCTATGTACCTCTGATCCATCCTAATATCCCTGGTGATTTTTACGTAGCCATCTAGGACTTTCAGTAAGTGTAATTATACTTTTGGAGACCACAGCATTTAGTTACATGCAGGTTTGCCCTATATTTGTTTCAGAAATCTTTCTCCTTCAGGATGTAGGATTAGTCCTAGCAGTTAGAAAGAGCTTAGCAAAATTTTTTGAATGAATTAAAGTTGAGCAAAGTTCAAACTTTTGGTAAAGAGTTCAATTTATTATAGAAGGGTCTTTAACAAATTGACAATTTCAATGTTTTTGGTTAATTGCTCCTCCAGAAGTGCCAGTTTCTTGATAATTTATAAAGCTAAAAATACTAAAATTTCAACATTAGCAATATTTCTAATATGCTAGGTACTAAACTCATTGTTTTATATGTGTCATCATTGTTAATCCTCATGATAGTCTTATGTAAAAAAGAAACTGAAGCTTAGGTAATAGCTCAGTTCATTTGGGCTACTATGACAGAACATAATAAACTGGGGAGACTGTAAACAACAGAATTTATTCCTCCATTTCTGAAGGCTGGAAGTCCAAGATCAAGGCGTTGGCAGATTTGGTGTCTGGGTGGAGATCACTTTCTGGTTAATAGATGGTGCCCTTTCACTGGGTCCTCACTTAGTGGGAGGGGCCTTCTCTGGGGCCTCTTTTATAAGAGCACTAATCTCATTTGTGAGGGTTCCATCCTCATGACATCATCAACCCCAAGGTTCCACCTTTTAATGCCATCACACTGGGTGTTAGGTTTAAAAGTCTGGATTCAGGAGAGATACAAACATTCAGACAGTGGCAGATAAGTGACTTGCGTAAGATCACATGGCTAATAAGGATTGAACTGCTGCTTGAATCCAGCATCCTGTCTCCAAAACTCAAGCTCCTCTTAACTGTTATGTAAAGCAATGTCTTTACTTAACCTGGTCAACCAGAATCTTGCCTTGCTGCATGGGACACAGAGGGGAGCTGTCCTACATTCCCTGCAGCTCTCCATCTGCCCCACAGTCACTTAAAGGTTCAACTCACCGTCTGAATACTGCTTCAAGGGAGAGAGACATTGTATTGCTGGGAGGTCTGGAAGGAAATGAGGTATTTTAAGAATTAAAAAAAAAATTGTATTTAAATTTTGAGGAGGTTTTAGTAGAGGCTTGGAGTAGTCTGTCTTTGTCTGTCTATCACTTCTTTCCTCTCCTACTCATCAAGGCATCTTGGCTCTAAGAGCCCCCAGAAGATTTTCCAGAGGAAAACAGAGAAATAAGACATACAACAAGGGTTTCCGTTTTTATGGACCCAGTTAAAGAAATGGCATTTTCTCCAGGTTTTCACCAGTGTGGTAAAGGAGTAAAAGACCAGAAGTCCTTTTGAGAGAGAGATCATGTGCATTTAAAATAAAAAAAAAAAGTAAAAAACTCATTATTTGGCTCTCAGGAACAAAATAAATTATTTGGCAGCATGCCACTGAAAGTGTGAAGATAGCCCAACTTCCACCATTAGCCAGTCACTGACCCCTTTGGGTTTACATTTCTGAGGAAATCCAAAATTTCACAATCATTTCCCTGGTATGAGAACATACTACTGAAAATTGGTTCAAATATTTGTCAAAAGTTATATGAAGCCCAACTGGAGGATTTCACCTAGCTGGAGTAATTATTCTTTGTGAAATGAAAAATCGTCCCTGTGTTCACTAAGAATGCTTTAATTAGAATGGAAAAGAAGCAAGGCTATCCCCAGTTACAGTTCATAATAGGAGCAATAGAGAAAGGGGTGGCTGAGGTGGGTCAAGGGCACCAGAATAAAAAGACACCACTGCATACTAATTGCTATTGACCATTTTGAGAAATAAAAGATTCCACTTCACATTCGCATCCACAGGACCAAGGCAACATTCACTGCCACCTTGCTTTGTGGTTTAAGATTAAAGAGTTGCTTAAAATTACTTTGTAAGGCAGTTTCAGAGAATGTGTTAACCAGGAAACATCAGACAGTAAAGTCATCCTCTGTTAATTTTGAAAGACCCCAAAGCTGTGACTGATGTAGCTCATTGTACTCAGAGAAAAATAGGGATTTTGAATTTCATTAGATCATTATTTGTTCAGCTAGAATGTGGAACTGTCACTTTGTCAGACTAATTACAGACTTTGAAGTTGCTGGTCATAATGCCCTGAAGAATTTTTTTTTTTACCTCTCAAACTACCAAATTTCACTTTTTTTCCTTATATTTTATAGATGTAAATCCTCTATGTAAGCCTTTGTTTTTGACATTTGAATTCCTCTTAATATTCCTGAATTTTATTATTCCTATTATTATGAATGCCATCATACTTATCCAAATTAATTTCCAGGTAGCATAGACTAAATTATTTTTCCTTGTGATTCCGATTATTTGTGCTTTGTATAGAGAAAAACTTCACCTGGAAAAAATAATTTAAAATATATACAATAAAAATATAAGTAAATTAAGTCTATCCTACTTGTAGTCAAAATGCTCTCCATATACTTCATTTAAAATAACTCTCTGAAGAATATGACTTTGTAAAATTAAAAATTGATATGCTTAACAAGGTTAATACACAATTTTAATAATGAGTACATTCAAGCCAAATCAAACATACTGCCTTTACTAAGAGCATGCCAACGATTTATCCCCTTATTGAAAGTTTCTAACAAGAGAGAAAACTTTAAAAAAGACTTTGGTAACTCAGGCTGTTAAGAAAACTATTGTATTTTTGAATTGGCCTCATTCTTAAAGTGTCTTGAATGTACTTTTCTGAGATACAATCAAGAACCAAGAAATGAAGTGGTCTTTGAATAGTTGATGGAATTTTAGTCATTTTCTGATGGAAGAACTGGAAAGGATTCATTATAAAAGTTATCTTAAAAATGGGATAGAACAGACGATAGGATACATGAAGGAAGCTGGAGCATGAAGGAAGGTGGAGTGGGAATGACTCAGCAAAAAATGGGTGCCGACTCCAAACCAGAATGTGTCTTCACTGTTGATGGCAAAACCTCACATAAAAAATGGAGAGCACTTTGAAACAGCACAGTTTTCATGTCCTCTGGGAGAGATGTTTGAAGACCCTACAGATGACGGCAGTAAAACCCAGACTGTCCCCAATGTCACCAAAGGAGCACTGGTTCAATCTCAGGAACGGGGTGGGAAGGAAAGCACAATCACAAGAAAAGGAAGATGAGAAATGCATGGTGGGTATGTCATGGCTAATGTCACCTGGACTCAGCTGATGACAGAGTAGCATAAAAGTTCCACCATCATTTTTGACAGGAATTAGCTGCCAGGATGAACAAGCTCAGGTCAATGAGCAAATCCCATACTGCTTTTTTTCATTACTGTTGTCAATTATCTTCATTGTAATTATTTTACACACAACTATTTCAAAGTGTTGGTTTCATGAAGGTTGTCCCTTTGTTTATTAAATATACGTGTTTGTGCTAAAAAAATAGGATCTAATTTTCAAGTTACTCAACTACTAATTTGATCTAGTCTTAAAACTTTCAGATTGCACATGGAGTATCCCTTCCCTCAATACCCCCATTAATTTCACATTCTCTATTAAGGGAAAATAATAATAATCAACAGGATTTTAAAAATGCTGAAAGATTTCTAAGAACAAATTTCAGCTCGTGAATAGTAGAGTTAGAATAAAAAATTGAGAGAAAAAAATGATTCTCATTCAACCACAGTAAGTATACACTTAAGTTTATGTGAGAAAATTTGTCATCAGAATATTATTGATAGTTGTTTCCAGTAATTTGGAGACACACTTATGATCAAGTGTAGCATATGGAATTAATATCAGGGAATTTTGTCAGTTTGGGAGTTTGGATGTGGGGGAATTCACAAGTCAAAAATAAATGTGCTAATTTTTTCAAATTTATGTATACCTGTTAGAATACTCATTTTTGAAGCATAGTATCACAATCAAAACACAGATTTGCCTAGAATAAAAACTCATGGATCACCCTGAATTTGCTAGACTCTTCAATTGATGATTAAAAATATTGTGGTTAGGTATGTTGTACAGACATGATAAGATGCTCCTTTGCATTAAAATTTTAATTCAAATGCTCACCATACTTCAGGATTTGGTACCATTAAAAGAAGGTTGCTCATGTGTTGTTACCCAATCTGCTCACTACAGGGGGATGATTTGAATCTTCTAGACTTCAAAGTAGCCTGCATCCATTCCCCAGGTCTATCGTGAAACAGTGTCTGGTCTTGTCACCATCAGACAAGAACAGAAATTACTGTATGTTTTATTAAAAACCTATTTCTCTCTCTTTCTCTCTTTTATCCCAAACTCTAATTTAGTTGTTGTTCCCTTAGGTGCAAAGTACACAGTTCATAATTCATTTGATATAAAATGTCAGTTTAGATTCTTGCCTGTCTTTGATAAATGAGAAAAAACATGTACATTTCAATTTCTTCAATGCCAGAACCACCAGAACAACCCCCTGTTGTGTTTCTCAGAAACCTTTGAGTTAAATTAAACATCAAGATTCTGATCTGTGGAAAGGATATTTCCAAGACAGGGAGTACAAATACATGAGACAGAGGGAGACAGCTATTGCTTTTCCAACCAGTGGAGTGATATCTCCTGAAGAGCAACTTTGATCCTCAAATTAGTCCTCACTAATAATTTATATACCACAACCAGGCTGCTGTTTTCTTACATTTAGCTATAAGAGGCCATCAAGGAAGTAATCATCAAGGAAAATAAACATGTAGATTTTAGAAGCTGGTTTAATTTTCAACCTCAATAGTTTATGTACAGTTTGTATTAATTATCTATCACATTTATAATTCTTTGAAGAAACTGTGGAATGCCCACCTGAATTTCTGAGTACACACTCACCCTCAGCCCCTTATTTAAACCCATTGAACATGGTCATGGATAAGGAAATCTCTTTACAGGTCAACAAGTAGAGGCCATAGAGGAGTTGACTTTCCTGAGGTCACACAGCCAATCAATGAAAATGCTAGGGATGAAGGGTAGTAGGTAAATTAAAATTCAGATAGTTTTATAACCCCTCAGTAAACATGCTTAGCAATTATACAAAGACACATGTTTACTTGATTTATAGAATCAGCCATGAGAATGAGATTCAAACCATTTTTTGTGGTCTTGCCCTCAACCTCAGACTTTGATGAGGAAAGTGTTCTTCTTGCAAAGGACACACATGGTACTTTCTCTGAACATTCCAGGGAGTAACTCTCCTGCCTACGCTGTTCCCACTCCTGGGTTCTCAAATATTCTGCTGTGAATATGTATCTTAATGTGATTGTGTGTTTTTAATCTGTCCATGGAAAATTGTTTTAGTACAGGGAGAAAGTGATTCATTTATCTTTATAAATATAGATTTCCTTGCTCTTTTCCAACATAATTTTCCCCCAATTTAACATTTTAAAATAAATTCTCTCTTTACAAGAGTGCAAATTATGCACAATCAGAAGATGACATCTTTTCATCTCCCTGGAGATACAGAGGGCATTAACACAATGAATTCAATTGTAAAATAGGCCTAAAGAGAGGACAACTGAGTAATTAGCTATGATGACACCACTATACACAATAATATTTTGGGTAAATATATTTGAACAAGTTCGAAAGAGATTTTCTGTCTGACACCTACACAAAAGGCTCTGAAGCAGCAAATTAGACCAGAAAACTTACATCTTCGATCACAAGGCAAAAAAAGAAGCATAAATTACAATTCCTGTCACTGCTGAGCTAAAAGTTAAGAAAAACAGTTTCAGAAAAATTAAACGAATCTTTTCTTCTAAATAGATAAATATGAGGTTATTTTAATACTGTCTTCTAATTAGTTTTCTTCGATAGAAATTTCTGAGCAAATAGGGTAGAAACTGGTCAAAATACTCCGTGGACAGGTACCTTATATTCACACTGGGGCAGGAAGGACCAACTGGTTGGCACTGCCATCTACACAGAGTATGTAATATTGTTTCCACTTAATGCTTCTTTGTAAGACTAAAAGGATGTTATAAGGAATTTTCCCTCCTCATTAGATTGTAAGCCTTTTTAAAAATTGAAGTAGCAGGGTGTGCAACATTGTACACGCGTCAAAGACAGGATCACCCTTTTCAGATGTACGCAACCACACCACACCCACCACCAAAGAAAACATAGTCCTCCACCACTGAGTCCCCTCCACACTTGGCTGCCCATCTTCCCTCTCCCCCTCTGGTGACTAAATTCTATAGACAGATTTCTAGGGTCTACTATTGGATTGGTTCTTGTTGAGCCTTTGTCTCGTTTTATTCCACATAGAAGTGAAACCATGTGATATCTGTCTTTCTCCTGACATTTTGCTTAGCATGACCCTCTCCAGTTCCCTTCATGTTGCTGAAAATGATGAGTTCGTCTTCTTATTGTTTAATAGTATTCCAGTGTGTGTGTGTGTGTGTGTGTGTGTGTGTGTGTGTGTGTGTGTGTGTGTTTCTGTAGTTGAGAATAGAGTTCTAAAATCTGCATTTTGAACAAGTGTCAGGTCTGGGGTCACACCGTGGGAACCACCAATTTAGTTCAAGGCTACCACATTGAGATGAGAAACACACACAAGTCAAGCACACCATATTGTCTTAATCCAATTATCTGTTCCTAGGCACTTAGGTTCTTTGCATAACTTGGTCATTGTAAATAGTTCTGCAATGAATATAGAGGTGCATATATCTTTCTGGATTAGTATTTTTGTATTCTTTGGGTAGACAGCTAGGAGTGGAATTGCTGGATCATATGATAGATCTCTTTTCAATATTTTGAGAAACCGCCACATTGTTTATTAAAAGGGTGGTCCCAATGTACATTCCCACCAGTGGTGCTTGAGGGTCCTATTTTCTCCACATCCTCACCAATACTTGTTTTTTCTGGGCTTTTTGATATGTGTCGTCCTCACAGGTGTGAGGTGGTATCTCACTGTGGTTTTCATTCACCTTTCCCCAATAGGAGATGATGAGTATTTTTCACATGCCTGTTGGTCGTCTGCATGTCTTCTTTGGAGAATGTAAGTAGATTGTGAACTTAAGTATATGGATCAAGCAGCTACTTGGGGACAGTTTTCTAGTTTACTGGCCAGCAGGGCAAGAACACCTAATATTTCAACCCAACAATAGCCTTGAAACTGTGTCAGACACACTGTAGATTCCAGCCTTCAGGGCCTAGAAATAGGTGCCTCCTCTGCTCAGAGAACAGGAGCTGTCAGTGGCTCAGAGCCAGTTCCTAGGTTTGAATATGGTGTCTGTCCTTTAGTATTAGTATGACCTTATGAGCTAATTTTCCTCAGCTTCCTCATGTGTAAAAGGGGAGAATAACAGTACTTTCCTCACAGTTTGTGAGAATTAACTGAGCTAATAGATGCACAGCACCTAGGAAGTGCCCCCAAAGTGTGAGTCACCCCATTTCAAAGGGAACTATTTTTATCAAATGAAAGACTACATGATGTTAATCTCTAGACACCTGACAGTGAAGCCAGCCTGCGTTATGCAGTTGTATGTGTGAACGCCTTGAAGGAAACATCTGAAGTATGAAGTCTGGTAGGCAGCAAAGCCTGGAGTAAAGATGTAACTGACTTGGAGAAACACATTTCAAAACCCCCCAGAGGAGGTGCAGCCACAAGACACTCATTAAAGAAAATCCCCCAGAGTGAAGAGTCAGGTTTTGGTTACATGGCGTTCCTTAGAACAGCTGTTCTGTGAAGGAAGAGATGAGTAGAGGAGATTTAGCTGACAGCCTTTCACAGTGGAGCCATTAGTGCTCCTCAGTGCATGCAACTTCCTGCCTGTTGCTTTTCGTGCCACAGGTAGGATTCAGCATCTGGAAGTGCATCTCCCCAGTACTTTTCCTGGCGTTTCTCTGGTACCTGTTCCTGCTCCATTCAGGAGACAGAAGTATCACCTATATCCTGCGCATTAGAAAGGCCTCTGGCTCTGTAACCGAGCTCCTGTTACCCAATGATGAGGAGAGTAGAGGGGTTTGTTCCTTCCATTTTTCCCTCAGTAATTCTATGTCCCAATTATATGTGGGAGAGAGTCATAGATAGCATTGCTCATACTTCTTCTTGAAAGTGTCTTAAAAATGAGTTCGATGGCTTTCAAATGTGAAACTAAACACCGGGGTGGGGAGAGACAGCTTTTAAAATATCCATCACTTGGCCCCACCCTCAGAAATTCTGATTCCATAAGTTGAGGATGGTGCTCTAAAATTTGCATTTTGAATACATTTTCAGGTCTGGAGTCACACTGTGGGGACCACTGATTCAGTTGAAGGCTACCACAGTGAGATGAGAAACATGCATCATAGTTAAGCACCAGTACTTTACGCAGCTCAAATAGCTAATTAGTGCAGGGTTGCTCAGTGCTCTGAGACTTGTAAGCAGAGGAGAGAATCTCAGAAGACTCCCAATGAGAGGCTCTGAAGAACAACTTCTGGAGGGAGTGGGGTCAGTGATTCCAGAGTGGTAGATGTTAGCATGTCATTTCACATCAGGCGTGCTTCCGTAGGTCTCCACATTTGAGAGCTCAAGCAAAAGCAAACACATTTATTGCATGGCTGCATTTGGTATAATTTCCAAGAGGTTATGAGGCTTCTCTAAACAGCTTATACTCTCTTGTAAGTAACTTTCTGTGGTGGTTTATATGTTTTTGTTTCCAAGTGTCATAACCCTCCCCACCTGTGCACGCGCACATGCATGCACATGCACACACATGCACACAAAACAGGCTTACATAGTGAAAGGGGATGGCTCCTGTAATTAACTACGAAGTCTAGGGAAGGAGTAATTTAAGAGATCAACTGATGTCACCAGAATCAGTCTGCCCCCTTCTCCCAGGTCTGCTCTGTTTTCCTTTATGCTGCTGAACACTCAGACTCTTTGAGGAGAAACAGAACTGGTATTAGAGTCAATTAACCAGATTCAAACCCTAGGAATGACATATGCTTCATTGGTGATACTGGTTTATTGCATCTCATTGTCCCTAATTGGAACATCTGTAATTCCTAGGGAAAAAAAAACAGCACTCTGACCAGGGAAATACGATGTCCTCATTGCTAGACCTGGTGTTGAAGTCTATTCCACACACAGCACTTGTTTTGAGCATGAAAGTCTGGTGAAATTGGAGTAAGGTAAGAAGAGGTGCAAGGGGGAAGGCATATTGAGTGAAAAAGAGCATAAAACCACTATCACTCCTTGGGGGTATGATAGAAAGCTATTTTCATACTGTGTGTCCAGAGTCAAGATAAATGGTGAGGGAACTTGGGAAGGATGGAAGGAAAAAGAAAGGGAGGGAGGGAGAGAGGGAGGGAAAAGAAAGAGGAGGGAGAAAGAAAAAGTTGAGAAACAGTTTTGACTCCTTTCTTTACTGCCATCCACCCATTCATTCATCCATTTTGTCCTTACCATGGCTTTATACTCTAGTAGATAAGCATGATACATATGTATTAATATTTAAATAAAAATGGAAGGCGATGTAAGTTCCAAAATGATCACTGAACCAAAAGAACCATCCTCATAATCTGCCTTCCAGATCCCCATGTTTCTAGCTTATTTTGTTCCAATTAATGAAAACTTATGAATAGCCAGGTGGCCGCAGTGAATTTACCGACGGTTCTCACAACCTGTTCTTCATTAAGATTTCACAGCCTTCAGAATCTGGGTGAGCTATACCCCTTTATGGAGACACAACAAGCATTTTCTTGAAGTTTCTAATGAAAAGAGATAGGAAATATAGTCCTTAAGTGAGTAAGATATATTAAGAACTTGTCTCACTTTTATAAAATTATTTATACAGGTGAATGCTCACAGAATTTTATGCAAGTCAGGCATAGTGTCTATGATAACAAAGGAAAAAGAATAAAATATTTTTAAAAAATAAAGCAGAAATTTCTTTAGGGCATGCTAAGAATTCAAATAAAACTTCAAGTTGCTTTCAAACTGCACAGCCAGTAAGACAGACATAATTTTTTCACCTTAAAGTTAGAGATAAACCTTTATTCCAAGATGAAAAACAGAAAGGGGAATTGTACTTATTCTTTTTAAAATCATGATTTTTTAATATCAATGGAGCGTAAAGGAATAATGCTTTCCACCCCTCTCCTCTGGTAAAGAAGGAAAAATGCGATTAAAACATTTTTTTTAGTCTCTCTATCTTCCTCCAGGATGCTCTAAAGATAGCACTTAATTGTGTGGGGGGGCATTTGTATTTCTATACAAACCACATGAGAGCATGCAAATGCAGGAGGCTGGCAGCCCTTTGCTGGAGGCTTCTTGGGTTCATGGTAAGAACACTTCAAAGTTCCCTCTGTCTTCTCTATGGCTCAGAAGTTAGTCCCTTCTAAAGTGTTTTTATAAGCTGGAAGTTCATTGTCAAGATGGTGAATATGAAAAGTGAGGAAAATTTCACAGATTGTGACACAGAAATAGAAATTTCTCATTGGCTTATGTATTGTACCTTTACAAACACACATAAAGACAAGCACAGATTACCGGTAAACTATCAATTTTAAGAAGATAAAAGTAGATTTTACATAAAATGATTTGAAAACATGTTTAAGACAGTTATAAATGCATTGATTTTATTCTCCTAACATATTTGGGAGAAAGCATAAGTCAAGCTAAATGACTTGACATGTGCTTAAAAAGTACACTGTTTTATGAAGAATTTTAATATTTGTTATTCATTGGACAGTTCTATTTGATTA
The DNA here is from genome assembly GCA_004024925.1 of Scalopus aquaticus. Taxonomy (NCBI): domain Eukaryota; kingdom Metazoa; phylum Chordata; class Mammalia; order Eulipotyphla; family Talpidae; genus Scalopus; species Scalopus aquaticus. The sequence goes on from PVIJ01008749.1 coordinate 64,780, forward strand.
TTTTCAATGGGTTGGTTTACCAGGGGGAAAAAGAGCAGTACATTTGGGAGACATACACAGAAGTGGGGCATCAAGCCCAGCTATTCTAAAGATTCATATGCACTGGATGAAGTATGAAGTGAGCAGCTTCCAATACAGCGAAGGTGAAGAGGGGCCATGGTTTATGGAGTAGGATATAGTGTTCTAGAATGCTCTATTTCTCACCATGATCGAGCCTCACTGTGACATTTACACTTATAAAAGGCAGTTCATCTCCTCTATCCCTTTATCTTCTGAAAAAGGCAACAAAACATCTCAGCCCATTATTTTTTTCAGCTTCTCACCCACAGATATTTATTTTTAATTTTCACTCTTTACATGTTGAAGACATCTCATGGCCATTAGCATGCTAAAGTTCCCACTCATATTTTGCAAATAAATCAGTGGATTCAGAGCAGGTGAAAGACAGAGAACAGAGGCTGCTAGGATCTAGATTTACATACTGGCAGTGAACTTATGTTTCTTTAGAACTATTAGTTTCACAAACAATAAAAAAGCATTTTGATATGGTACTACATAGAGATTTGAAAAGACATAAAATATTTTCAGTTCTCAGTGCTACAGTGAATGAGGAGAGTGTATGATAATGTGGAGTTTGCACAAAATTAAGAAAATAATTCTTAATTTTGTTTTCTGTTTTTGTCAGCCATCCTGGCTTTGAGTTTCTAATTGTGTAGATTGTCTCAGAGATCTTGTGGAATGATATCCTTCTCCCTCTGGTTGGTTCATTATGCTACCCACAGTCTTAGGTCTTAGCAAGGGATTTTGGTTGAAATAAGATAAAAGGGGAAAAAAATCAGTTCTTTAAAAACTAAAGGAGAAAGCACATGCCATGGGCAAATCACGTCAAAAATCTCAGACGCAGTACCTAATCAACTGAAGGGACATAATCAATGATTTTTCTTCCTTTCTTTCTTTAAAAGGCAGAGCTATGGTAAGGCAACCTAAGAGAGGAATTTGACAGCACCTCCCCTCTTCCCAGGGTAAGTGGATCCCAGGTAGATCCTCTTTTGCCACCTTTAAAGCCTTTCCTTTCCCTTCCCTATATAGGAACCACTTGCCTTACCCACCTACTTTTAACTGACTAACCTGATTGATAAACAATTTCCATTTTTTTCTGTAACATATCAAGGTGGATAGTCAACCACACCAGGTCAGGGGAAGATTTTGTGGTCACTAGTAGGCTTAGTTCTATTCTCCAATATGATGCCATGCACACTCATGAGAAATAACAGGACAGTGTTATTCAATGGCTGCAAGGGGGGTAGTTGGCTACACAATGAGACAACTGAGAGGGCAGCCAGACTCCTAAAATCTAAGTGACAATTAATTCAGTAGTTCACATTATGAAAAATCAGGGTTCACATACTATTCTTTCAGCAATATTATGAGGCAAAATTATATGCTACATTTAAAAAACAAACACTTAATTTAGTTTTCAAAAAAACATTGTCTAAAGAACTACTAAATTTTCCTATTCAGTGAAAAATAAAATAGACATTCTAACATTTTAATTTTAACTTGTAAAAATCCATATTTGAAGAAAGTTAGGAAAAGGCAAAACATGAGCAAAACATTTAAGTTCCTCTCCTTTGCTAGCATTAACAAAGTTATGTATGAATAATAGAAATGAAAATAATCATAAAACTGTATTTAAGAAACGGCTACATATTAATGCAAAAGAGAGCTCCACTAAGAAAAAGTGAGCTGTTTTTCTGTTCATTGAAATCCCAAGATAATCTAAGAGAGTTTGATATAAAAATCATTTGCAAATTATGATCCAGAGGATATGGAGGGAGATGTTTAAGCTATTTCAAAAGGAAAATTGCTTCTCATCTTTCTTGCTTACTACATCATCCAATACACATTACAGTCATCCATCAGCAGGACTACTGGCCTGGCCGTATTTATGTCAACAGCTACTCTCCCCTGAAAGAGTCACATCTAACTCTCTTTTTATACCTTTGAGCCTATTTTATGGATGAACAAACTGAGGCTCATATATATTTGCAAATTTGCTGATAAGTCACTTAGCCAGTGAGGGAAAGAAATACAATCCAGTTCAGGTTTGCAGGATTTCAGTCTGTGGTCTTACAATGTGTGTTAAGTATTAATGCCAAATGGAGTTCACTCTTTTTCTTTTTTCCAGGTTTTAAGTGGGGAGGGAGGTTAAAGGAACAAAAGAGACAAATTAAAACAAATTCTCAAACAAATCTCTCTGCTCTTCTACCTTTCTCACTTCTTGATTTTTAATAACACACCTTTGGTAAAGAAACACATTCCTTAAGCTTAGTATTTTCATGACGCTTGTAGATTATAATAATTCACATTCATTTGAAGGCATAAATGAAAAATTATTTACTGTCATAAAAAACTAGATTAAGTTCAGCTAAGGTGTTTCAGAGTACTACTTCAACAGTAAAGCAGTTCAGAGAAAGATAAATAGAATAAAATTATTCCTTTTGGAAAAAACATAAAACTTTCATAAAAAATCTGTTTCCAGCTCGTCAGTATGGAATTTGTCACTAATCATTTTAAACTATGCCCTTTTATGCTTCTTCTGTCTCTCTTAGCTTTCTGAGTAGGTCTTTGATGTAACAAAGACAGTTTCAGACAAGATTTCAGTTCATCTGGCAAAAAAATGTTTAAGTCTGGAGGCAAAATGCAGTGTATTTAAAATTTATATACTCTATAATGCCTTTGTTCTGAACTTGAAGATCCTGCGGAACTTCTAAGCTGCCTTGCCATCCTCCTCTCAGCTCATTTGTTCCTTTTCTGCTTATTATCATGCAGCTGTGACTTTAACTGGTGGCTCCATCTTCTAGCTACATGCAGAGTCATGGCTGACCCTTCCTGATCAATTGCCAATCCATACAAGTTTGACTGATAAAAGAGCCAATTAGATTTAAGCAAATTAAGGGACATCACCAATGTCAACCACTTATTAAACTGAATGCTGAATTCCATGCATACAAAACACTAATGCACTGAGCCCCATTAAGAGTTGAAATCCTAACCCCATTAGTAACTCCAGACCTTAAAGGGGTAAAGGTCATAGGAAAGTTTCATATTTATGGATTAACATTCGGATTCCGTTTTTATTTTTTTAATTCTTTTCCTAGAACTCTTGAACCTACACTATAATGCTATTCAAGGGCTCGGATTAAATATATTCATTTCTAAGAGTATCCTAGTGCTAAATATGAGATTTATGTTATTACAAACAACCTAAAAATATAGTAATTGTGGTATTACAAAAACCTAAGGATACAGAGGTAGGTAAGGATTTGCAACATAATTGAAAAACACACAACCACACACACTCCTTCCATTGATCAAATAATATGTCAAAAGGATTTTTAAAATAAGAAGGGTGCTGTTTAGGACTTGCCACTGTTCATCTACCTGCTAAACTATAGGTTATGTGCTCAAACTAGCCTTAATTACCATCTTCAAAGTAACTTGTGTTTATCACATTGTTTAATTACATTTTTCTTCTTTTTGCTTATTTGGTCAAAATCGAGAATTTTATTTTTAATAAAAGTAATTTTATTAAGCAATAACAATAGCAATGGGACAAGAATATCTTGTTGGCATTAACAGGGGTTTGAAATGAAATATTGTTGGATTTTGATTTCCGTGGCTTTTTTCAGCTTAATTGAGATATAATGTATATACAAAAAACTGCACTTTAATCATATTTTTGTCATCAAAAAAAAATAGAGGAAACCAGTATAAAATAAGATATTTCACACCCATCACTAGGACATAACTTCCTGCAAGAACCAAGGTCTGTTCATCTAATGAGAAAAGTAACTACACAGGGAAGGGAATCAGAGTGATGAGTTGGTAGGACATGAGGAGAGTCCTTCCTCTAGTATGTCCACTCACTTTCTGGTCTGGTCCTCAGTGGCATGTGGACCATGGCATTTCCACACTGTACAAGTGTGCAGTGTCCAGAGGAGGTCATAACTTCCATTACTGGATACAATATAAGGTTGCCCAGGAAGAAACTGAGGCAGGGGCAGTCCCAAGCACTCATAAGCTTAGGATTTACAACTGGTAATTAAGCTATATTGACTGATTTATTCACCCATTCGCTCGTCCATTATTCAGTATGCACCTATCAGGTGTCAGATCTGTTCTAGACACTGAAGACAAAAACGTGAATAAGCAGCAGTCCTTGCTGTGTAGGAGCTTCTCGACAGTGATCGTGACAGTCAGTTCAGACAGGCCATTTCAACATGACATGACTGTGCTCTGGGCTGCGGAGAAGCCCTATCACAGCCTTGGCTGGTAAAACATGACTTTCTGATGGACCACTTCTAGGTTGAATCCTAAAAAATGAGTTGGACTAGGAAAGATCAAGGGAGAAAGGAAGAATCCAGGCCACATTTGAGAGGGACTGTTTGATGAAGAAAAACTGCAGCTTTTATGTTTTCCCCAGTCCTCCCATTATTATGTCTTCAAATAATTAATTAAAAGACAACATAGCCAAGAACCTTGCATAATCCAGCAGTGAAAGATGCTAGGAATTCAACATCCCCGTAAAAGAGATATAATATTGAGATCAAGGAAATAGCAATGATGATAACAATCCAGACATAATGGAAAAGCAAATAGCATAGAGAACCTTCTCTGCTGTAAGTTGGTTCACTTCTGTACCTCGGTTCATTTATTATTCATTTCGGTATGAAACACAGTTCACTGGACAAAGGCATGGAAGATTTCTTTAATAACTCTCAGTACTAATTTAATTCTACTTAAACACACATATTCAAGTGAATGCCACATGCTTTTCAGCATGATTTTATGTGTAAATCAGGATAATATGTTTTCAGGTCATTAAGTAAAAGGAAGCATGAACTAAAACCTATTTAATCAATGAGGTATCACCTTTAAACTGCCACAAGGTCATAAAAAAGATAATTTCAAAGCTATAAGTTTCCTAATTGTAATCAACAACAATCTAATGATGAAAAAAAAAGTACGTTCTAATGGCTGTAATAAACTTGAGCAGATCACTGTCTGTCTCTGAAGAGGTTTTGCTTCCTCTTTGGTTGAAGGGTCATCTCCCAAATTCTGGATTTCTGAGTATAATCATGTCTACATTACATGGAGAGATGGGCCTGCTGAACTTTATGAGAGTCCATGAATCAGCACCCACAGAATGGATGAAGATAAGCTCAGCAGTTGGCTTCCGTTCTACTGTAACACTCTAAAACAATATATTAGCTTCTTCCTGTTTGCATAATACTAACCCTTCTGCTAACTCACTGACAGATGTACTCCAATGCTAGCAATGGGAGATAGTTGTGTTTAACTAAATTATATATATATGGATGTGTACACATACATATATAAATGTATTACAAATTATTAGTTCTATTTTATGAATATGATATAAGCTGGCAAAAATTACAAACTCTAAATCAGTGTGTCATAAGACTCATTCATTAAATATTCCATGTACAAAATGATTTGATCACCCCCACCCCCAAATCTTTCAAGCATTCTTTTCTTAAACAATGTGGCTTCTTCCATTTAGAGTTTCAAGTGTTTTAAAAAACATCATTCATTAAATCTAATAATGCCATAAAAGGTAGATGGTGGTGAGTGGTTTTTATGATACAGCAGGTAAGAATTATTTTCTTGAGAAAAAGACTCCATACAAACTGCAGATTAATGGCTCATTTTCCCCTTGCGATGAGGTATTTGCTGCTCTTATATCCTTATGACTAGAGAGGGATTTCTCTAACCCCACAGAATATAGCTAAGCTGAGAGAAATGTTCTCCCTTAGTCCATGACACACCGGTTCTGAAAGCTGGGCCACAAAACAGAGATGGGGGCCCTGGGGGCTATATTCTTGGTATTTTGAAAAACTAGGCATTCCTGAACATTCAACTGGGAATCATGCACTTATTATTTTAAGGCATTTCTGTACATATCAATTTGACAGGAAAATTTTCTTCTTAGTAATTAGTTCCTGCAAATAGTTAATTTAAGAGGAAGAGTTAATGACAGGTCAAAACGATAATTCTGAATAAGTAAGGTCAGTTATTTTTCATAGAAATAATGAAAACTATTCAGACTGAATCACCTTTTACCTATGAAAGTGACACTACTGAACTGTAATCATAAAGTCATAGAATTTCAAGGTGTTTTTCTTGTGCGATGAGTAGAATTTTCTGATTCTATTACCTGTGTTTCGACTATTCGCTTGTTTGTATTTATTGTCAAATGGAAAGGATTAATAGACATTTAAACTAGTTCTTCAAAAACTCAGAGTAAGAATTCTTCACATTAGAAAATTAAAACTCGAAATAGAAATATAAATTTTGAATTTAGGTGAAGTCTAAAACCCCAAATCATTTCCAGACAACATGCAGGAAGCAAGACTTGTGTGTGTGTGTCTGTGTGTGTCCATATGCCCTATACAATGCAACAGTCTTAACAAAACAATAAATCAATATTAATAAGTGCCTCAATACAATAAGACAACAACTAAAGCTACCGGCAAGACAATTGAGTCTCTAAGTTCTTTAAAAACTAATTATAACAATAAGCAAAACTAACAGACACCCTACCAACTGGGAAAAGATTTTTACACACAATACATCTGATAAAGTACTGATAACAAAAATTTACAAGGAACTCACACAACTCAACAAAAACAAAGCCAACAACCCAGTCAAAAAACGGGCAGAAGAGCTCAAAAGGCACTTCTCCAAAGAAGAAAAGCAAATGGCCAACAGATACATGAAAAAATGCTCAACATCACTTATAATCAAGGAAATGCAAATCAAAACCACTATGAGAAACCACCTCACACCTGAGAGGATGGCACACATTAAAAATACAGGCAACAACAAATGCTGGAAAGGATGTGGAGAAAAAGGAACTCTTCTACACTGCTGGTGGGAATGTGAACTGGTCCAACCACTATGGAAAGCTGTATGGAGATTCCTCAAACTGCTAAACATGGAGCTCCCATACGACCCAGCAATACCACTTTTGGGA
>PVIJ01008750.1:0-71823 GCA_004024925.1 Scalopus aquaticus
GGGAGAAGAGAAGAAATCAGGTAACCTTTCTTTTGGCTGAGTCCCCTTTGCTTCCTAGGGAATCCTTTGTGTGCTGAGATCTCAGAACATCTGGGTTTCACTTTTACCTTAATTTGAAGTTGTTTAGAGCAAGCAAGAGAGGAGTGGATAAATTCTAACGAACCACACACGCAAGCATACACAAATATATTTAGTATATGTACTCAGATGCCGAACTGTATACAGGAGATAAAATGCAGTGACGGGCAGGGGAGAGCCAGGATGTAAAGAGGATAATTTCTGGAGAGCAGTTGTGGCTCCAGGAAAGGCTGCTCCGTGGTGTTAATACCTGGTGTTAATACCGAGACTCGGGGAATGCTTCGGTCGAGGTGGGTAGGGGAGTTTAAAACCCCCCAGGAGGGCGTGGTTCCCCAAATTGTGCCTCTTTCTGACCCCCAGTCTTTCTATTCCCGGCTCTATGATCCCCTTCTCATTTCTCTTTCTCAGCCCTCCCCTGTCCCGTTGCCTTTAATTGGAGAGTAGAGGTCCTGTAGAACAGCCCTCACTCAGCCCCCAATGCCCAGCGACTGCTGCCCCCAAATTAAAATGCCTCCCTCTCTGGGTTTGAGGCCTTGAGACTGCTCCGACATCGGCACTGCCAGCCTCCTCGCCTTCCCTTTCCAGCGCATTGCCCCATGGAGGCTGGCGTAGTCCCTACTCTGTCTCTCCGGGGAAGAATGACCCCCGGACCTTCGGCGCGGTGGCTCCACGCCGCCAGTTAACAGTCCTAGGAGGATCGATGGAAAGAGACGCACCTTAGGATCGCCAATTCCCTCCATTACCGCGGCCCCTTATCCCCGCAGGGACCCACTGGCCGAGAGGCGGGACAAGCTCCTGGCCCTGCAGAACCCCACTGGGCCCAGGCACCTCACCAGGCCCTGACCCCCTGCAGCGTGGCGGGCAGGTGGTCCTGGGGGCTGGTGCTCGGACTGCCCGGGCCGAAGCCGGCGCTGGCCAAGGGAGCAGGCGGTGCTGATCCCGGGGGCGCGCCCGCGTAGCCGCAGCTGTAGCCCCCGCGGTAAGGAGCGCCGGCAAAGCCGCTGTAGCAAGAGTAGGGCGCCCCGACTGCGCCGTAGGGACTCGGGAAGGCGGATGCGCCCGCGGCCAGGCAGGGCTTGCCATCCCTCACCAGCACGGGCACCGCCACTCGGCGCGGCGCTAGAGGATGGCCGGCCAGTTCCAGGGACTTGTCCTGGCGCTGTCTCTTGCACTTGTAACGCCGGTTCTGGAACCAGATCTTGACTTGTGTAGACGTGAGCTGCAGCGCGCTGGCCAGGTGCTCCCGCTCCGGCGCCGACAGGTACCGCTGTTGTTTGAAGCGCCGCTCCAGCGCCAGCACTTGCGCCTGGGAAAAGAGCACGCGCGGCTTCCGCCGGGGCCGCGCTCGGGGCTGCTCTACCGGGTTGCCCCGCGCGCTGTCGCCGCTCTTGCCATCGGTGTGCTCAGGTACCCTGGTCCCGCCGGGGAGGGCCGAGGCTGCGCTAAGGCCAGGCTCTAAATGCAGAGGAAGGAACATCGTCAGTACCTACCTTAAGTCTCACCTGAAACAAGGGTACATCTCCCCTGCCAACCTTCAGCGGGCGCCCCTTCTCTCCTTTCTGCTGACCCCTCTTGCCGATCCTAGGTGGGTCTGAATGTTTCCGTACCCCAAGCTCTGTAGCTTTTGTACCTGCTGGCACATTTACAAAATTTAACTCTGTGGCTTCTGCGTACAGCCTTTTCCAAAAGGAAGACTTTAGAGCGAGTCTAAGGCAGTTTCATTTTCTTCTTTAGAATGAGTTTGTATGGGTGAGGGTGTGGGAGGCGGGTGACTTTAACTGCAAAGTGTAATCAAGTTTGGAGAAGCTTTTATTGTAAGGATCACATGTGGGTGTGGGGATTTACCAATCACATGGGGATTAACTTAATGAGCTATGTGTGGTAGAGGAGGGTGGTCTTGATGACATGTTTGTTGGGAGATTCCTGTCTGCCTGGTTACCCATCGTGGACCATGGACCGGTGCCCATCATGAAGTACTGGGTTACACGCCCAGGAGTGAGTCTCCCACCTTCACCCTACCTTTGAACACAACTTTGTCTGGGGTATTCAAGTGCTCTATCAGCACCAGGGAATCATTTCATCTTTCCACAGATGCGAAACTATAATCCAAATTAACAAAATGAAAACAAAACGAAATATTTTCTGACTCCTGACTACAGAAACTGAAGTTTTCTTGGAGGAACATATGAAATTGGGATCCATATTTGGCTTTTTAAAAAAGCATCTCTTGCTCTTTTGGGGTCTCCCTGGCAAGCAGGTGGCCATTGGCCTAGCTCTGACTTCCTCTTGGGAGTGGGGAGCCCCTTGCAGACCCTCTGGGTGGATCCCTAGCTGCTGATGCAGTCCCAGAATCAGGAATCCTCAAGATGCATTTGTTCTTCTTCCTATGTTCCCACCTCTCCTTGTCTTGACTGAAACTCTGTTTTAATCCAAGGGTGGGTGGAGAGGAAATGTGGAGTTTTTATGAAAACTTGTGCCAGGAGAAAACCAGTAATGTGGAAGGGATGCAAGCTCTCGGTGAGGCTGGAGAACAAACCTAATTAGAGCCAGCTTTGAACACGATTCCAAATCCCCATCGTTGGCACAACCTCCTGGGGTTGCTTGGTTGAAAATTTAAAGAAATAAAATCTTCCTTCAGAAAGTCCCTGCTCAGAGGAACTGAGGACATCTCCCCTAGCAAAGAAAAAAGGTATTGAAGAGGTTTTTCTTGCAAATAGAAAAGTAACAGCTGACCTTCAGTGACTCCTAGGGAACAAACAGAACCACATTTGAGGTTGCCGAGGACACAGAACTGATGGGCAAGCTTAGCACTCCCTGCCACCGCGGTACCCCGAGTAACAGTACTAGGAGTCACAGCACTCTCACCCAGCGCTCCTGAGAGCAAAGTGGGTGGGTTGGAACTCAGGAACTGTCGTCTCCCAGCTCGGATTGCTGCTCCCCCGGCCCCTGCTTGGTTCTTTGAGCACTGAGCTAGTTCCTTGCAGCGTAGGGGATGTGCCCACCGGGGTTCCCAGCAGAGAAGGAAAGTTCTTCCATCAGTCTTCTGCTGCGAGGTGAGAACTGTGGTCCAAGAAGCATGACCCTTTTCTTGATGTCCAACTGAAGTAGATTTGTCTGTGCAGCCGCCTGAGGCACGCAGGGATTAGAGTCGGCTGCAGAAAACCCACAGGTATTTTCAAGAGCAAGAAAAAGTTTAATGTTCTGCAGTCTCCTGGAGCCAGCAACTAATGAGCCTAAAAGTTGAAGAATGAACTCCAGCCAGCCTCTTTGTTTCATTTATTTAGTTACTTCGTGCCTGCCCTGCGTTGAATGGAGAGACTCCCACACAACCTGACTTGAAGGCCCCAACCCCCCAACCCACACACCCTGAGATGCTTGGCCGGGATTGGAGGGGTGGGGCAGTCTGCCTGGAGGCTCGGGGTAGAGGCACAGAGGTTTGGTGGGATGAAAAGTGACTTTTCCAGGGCCTCCCTGGTGGCACAGCAGTTAAGCACTGAACTGTGGAGCTGTCAGCAGCAGCAATACAAGTTCAATGCCCAGAGCCTGGTTGGGGAGAGATTCCCACATGGCATAGTAGACCTCTCCTGCCTCGCCCACTGCTCCCCTCAGCAGTGTATTTCCGTCCATCTGCTTGTTCTGCTCCCCACTCTCTCTGGTGAACCCTCTCACTGTCCCATGACCTCTGGTCTGTACTCCAGCTTGTATGCATAAATAGATAAATCTTTTTAAAAAAGAAAAGAAAAGTGACTTTTCCAGGCCTCTCCTCCCAAACCTTCCCAGGTTGCAGAAATCAACCAAACACCACTACCCACCTATCCCTTCTCATCTAGCCAGCTGGACCCAAGTGTTGGGGCTCACTAACCACACAGAAGGTTGCGTCCATTGGAGACCAGGCTACTGGACCCCACCAGAGTCTTCTCTCCAAGCAACCAAAACTCTGGCAGCCCTTACCAAGCTCCCAGACCGGAAGGCTGGTGACCATAGGCTCTTCCAAGCCCAGGGATTCACTCCCCTTCCCTTCCCCAGGTCGGCTTGCTACTTCCCCTTTTAGGAAAGGATGATTGGGCTAGAGGGCCCTCTCAGCAAGCCCCAGGGAAGAGCTGGCCTGGAATGACTTTCAAAGGGCCCAGCTGCTTTGGTGGCTTCACTTTGGGGGGGAGGGGGACAACTTAGAGTCTCAGAAATGGCAGAGAAGGGTGTTAATGATGGGATGCTGCTGGCATACTGTAAGCAAGAGGAGCTGGGGTTCGGGGAACTGTAAGAATGGGTGCTGCATTTGTGTGGGAGTCAGAGGACAGGCTGTGGGAATAGTGAACCCCTTAGATTCAGGACCTTATATTCATTAGGGGCCACTGAAGCACTGGGTGTCTGAAGAGGGCAGAAGAGGCTGAGACGCCTGTCTTAGACTTTCCAGTGAGGGAAGATGGCCTAACCCTTTGAGTCAGAAGACAAGGAGATGCGTTTGTCTCACACGTGCCCACTGCAATGTTTGTCCCATGTGCTGCTCCCCTTGATCTCCGGGTAGAAGCCACCCCCACCCCCAGCACCTACTCACGTGGCTCGCCCACCCGCTGCTGCTCATTCATCTCTGTTACACTTCGGGGACATCCAGCAGGCTCAGACTCATTTTGCCTTCTGTTGCTGCTGCCACAGCTACCGCAATTGTGAAACTCCGATCCTCCTGGTTCTGGATTCAGTCGCAAGTACTGAGAGCTCTCCCTCTCCAGGCTGCTTCGAACTCCCTGGAATGGCAAGGCCTGGGGTCCAATCTGCTCGAGTTCCAACCTTAGGATGTCACTGACCGAAAAGGGGGTGGAGGTGCCAGGACTCAGAAGCATCCCGAATGCGGAGGCGCAGTGCCCAGCGCTTCCAGTCAGCTCGCCTCGGATGGACGCAGTAGACCCACACTTTGGGACAGACGCCCAGCTCCCACGCCTGCACCTTCTTTTGGGCCATCCCTGCCCGATCGGTGACCAGGACCTAGCGATGAGACCTCCGACCGCCATTGGTTCACGCAGAAACCACGTGCCAATTACCTTCCACCCCGAGCGCTTTCTTCCCGCGTCCTTCTAATTCCTTTCTGCTCCTAGTCATCTTCCCGGAGGCTTGGTTCATGCTAATGGTTCTCAAAAGCAAGGAAAACGGAAGAGAGAGCGTGGCGTAGCACAGATCTTGGCGAATTCTGTACAAACCCGAGCTTGGAGTCCACCCAAGGGGTGGGTGCAGGGGTGGGGAAGGTACAGGGTTGGGGGTGGAGCCCTGTTCTGTGAGCTAGCAGAGCCATCTGCTCCGCCTACCTCAGCTCAGCTCTCCACTCCTAACTGAAGGGAAGACTGCAGGCACCTGTGGGATTTGAGGTGCATGGGGCGGGAGTCTTAGTGGGCACAGAGCTGGGGCCAGGTGATGGGGTACTTCTTCCTAAAGTGAGGCTAGGTCGCTAGGGAAGAATGAGGGTCTAGACTGAGGTGGAAAAGTCTCTCTTAGCCCCAAGTCTGGGTCCCCCACTTCCCACAATAGCGAGTGGTTGGGTGGGAGAGAAAAAAAATATCTCTGCCCACCTGCACTGTGATGTTGGACAGACACATCCCCCAACCCTGCCCTTCAAATCACTAAGTTCCTTCTCCTTTTCATGCGGATGAGAAATTTTGACCATTAGATTTCAGAAAACTCCTTTAACACAGCCAGCACCAAGTCAAGGGGCAATGCGGTGCAGGGGTTTTGAACATGAGGACGGAGAGGACAGGTCTAGCCCAGGTCTGGGATCTAGCAACTGCGGGCTTAGTGCACACCATTTACCTAGCTCAGCTCTGGCTTCATTAGTAGTGGAGACAAGAACAGTCCGTGGCAGAATGAGCCTGAGAATGATGTGTGGTAGTGTGCAGGAAACCACTAATGAATGTCCACTGCTGTTATTATTCATGCTACATGGATTAAGAAAATGTGGTGGGCTCAGCCCCAGTGAAGAGTTGTAAGAGTTAAAGATTTTTTTAAGTCAAAATGAGATTTTGCTAGAGTTTTTTGGGGGGGCTTCAGAGCAAATGTTTCTTAAATAAACCTCTAGGTGAATTCAATTTTGCTAGAATGGTCTGGGTATGATTTTTCCTGAAACTCAGCTAAACTGAACTCATTCCCTCAAGCTAGTGGGTAAAAATTTTGGCAAGTTTGATGGTTAAGTCAAGTCATGATTTCTTATATGTGGTAGGACTTGATCTTTATGTACAAGCTATACTCCAAGTGTTTCTGGCTTCTTTTTTCAGGCAGGAGCTGGGATCAAAGAGGTTAAGCCATTCCAATCTTGGCCCAGCTTGTCAATGGCAGGCGCCACGTCTGTTTTCCCAAAACAGAACTCTCTCCACAGCCCTAATGTCTTTTCTGTAAAAGATAGCCATGCTTCCCCCTCAGAGATGCAGAAATCTTGCAATGGCCCATCCATTAATTGTATGATTATAAAAAAGCACCATGCACACTTTGGAAAATATGGAGAAAAGAAAACAACAATCCATCCAGAGATAACATTTAGCACATATCCTTCTAATTTTTTCCCAAAGATGAGCTCATAGGATATATATGAGTCTGTATATTTTAATTTTGCATCATAACCATGTGTAGCATTTCATTAAAGAGTTCTGGAAACATTTTAGAACTGCACTATAATAGTCCATGTTGTGGCTGCGTTTATTCTTTTATAAACTATTATTTTCCATCATTGTAAATAATGCTTCAGAGAACATCTTTGTGCCTTCATCCTAGTCAACATTTTGGATCACTTTCTCAGGATAAGTGTGTAAAAAAATGGTAATACATTCAATGTTTTAATGCTCATAAATCATCCCACTCTTCTCTAGGAAAATAGTATTGGCCTATCCTCCTACCCACAGACATGAAAGCGAATGTCCCCTAGGCTGGTGTTTTCAATAATCTCTGACATCCAGAAAAAGAGAGTTTAGAATCTTTTCATTCTGAGGACATTGAGCTATGCTCTCCCCTCGGTCCCAGTAGCTCGGCTCAGTTCTTGCCTTCCAAGCTGGCATGTGAGACACTCTAGATTAAAGCATTGAGCTGTAAACTTGCGAGCGCTCTTTTCTTTGGAGATGGTGGCCTGTCCAGCTCTGTGCAGTGGTAGAGAAAGGGGCCCTTGGGAGAGACTTGACATCAGAAGTCTTGAAGTCAAATCCCAGATCCCCGTATTGCCTTTCTGACCTAGTTCTTGGCATGGATCAAAGGCGATTTTGCACCTGAAAAGCCTTCCCAAAATCGTCCTTACACAAAGTGTGCCCCTAGGTGCAGGCTGCCGCGGACCCTGGAAAGAGGCACTTACGGGGTTGCTTAGGCTAAGCTAGACTAGGTCTTTCCGCCGTGCGGGGAACCACCCCAGCGCTCGCGCGTTGCTGGCATCCTGCTCTCGGCACTCAGCTCTCGGAGACCTGGCTTTCCCTGCAGCAGGTTTGGGACCCCAGACCCTTCATCCCCTCATTTTGCTCCCCCTTCAGCGCTAGGGCGCACTGAGAGCCTCCTTCAAGAGGGTGGGTCAAATCACGCCGTCGACTCGGCCCTTCTGGGTCAGTTGCAACAGCGATAGCGATCTGACTCAGGGCCTAAGGAGAACTCTGGCCACCAGACCACTTGTCAAAGTGTCCGGGAGGGGCGAGGAGTAAGCCAGGTCCGAGGCGAGAGTGGAAAAATCGGAAGTTTCTGAGCTCTTAGGCAGGACTGGGCGCTGTGCCCAGTGTGGCGTGTGACTGCCTGTGTGTGCGTGTGTCCGTCTCCTGCTCTTGAGCCACGACGTTGTCATTTGTGGTTAAATGTTAAAATGAGATAGGGCGGGCAGGTCACAAAATAAAACTTTCAGAGCAATACTCGGAGCAAATTTCAGAGCAAATACCCAAATGTGTTTTGAGTGCCCAAACTCTGAGCACACTGAGGAAATGAGGAGCCTCAGTCCTTTTATCTTATTCGATTCTTGCAGGGGAAACAGACTTTTAAATCACTTCCTTGCAGCGTGTTAACTTTTACAATTTGTGTACAATATTTATTGAAACTTTTCCCATTCATAGTTAACGAAAGTCCTTTTTCCCCCCTATTTCTTTCAGACATTCCTAAAACAAAGGAATTATCTCTTTAAAATTCAATGCACAACAGGGGACTCCTAGTCAATTCTGGTGCTAATGGACCGCTAGCTTTTGCAGGAAACCCACTTTCTGTAACTTGTGTGACCTGAGAGTTCCACCCCTCTGGGACTAGTCCACGACTCTGGGTCAGCCGGTGGCAGCTGTATATTCCCAGGGCCCATGCTAACAGCCCCCAAAGTAGGTCTTGAATATTTGTTGGATAAAGGATCTGCCTAGTTCAGCTGGGGATGGTTCTAGGGCACCCTGAATACTGATCCCGAAGTGTCTGGCTGACCCTGGACTAAGGAGACTCTGCTGTGGGTGGCTCTTACTGCTTTGTCCCTTTTTTTTTTTTAATTTGGATCCATTTTTTAAAAATCGTAACAACTTATTTTTGAGTATGTGAAGCATTAACATAATTCTACATCAAAATTGTACAAAAAGATACCCAAAGAAGTGACCAGTATTCCTTTTCCTTTCTATGCTCACTCTTATTTCCCGTTCTTTCCTGTTTCCTGCACGGTCCCAATCTCATTAGTTTATCTTTTTCTGTGCCTTTTTTTTTTTGCACAAATGAACAGATACATGTATATTTTCACTTCTTCCTTCCATGATAAGGTAGCTTAATGTGGACATGCTTTCTTCTTATGAAGCAGTAATTTTTATTGAGATTTTTGTATTGATGTTATGCTTTTGATCGCTGCCGATGGACCGCTGTTGCTTTATGAGGCAGATGTCACAGTTGCACTATGTCTATTCCGTTGTCTCTCCTTTGCTCAAAATCACCGACACAATGTATTTTGTCATGAGATTTGGGGTCAAAAGAAAATTAATGTATAATTATTTAGGCACTGGCAAATTCCTTGCCAGAATGGGTGTGCAGACTCGCATCACAGCACTGTCTGAGAGTGCCTGCTGCCTCTATTAGCCCAGCCACCACTGACTTTCCACCCCTCTGGTAGATAGGTGAGACTTGGTAGCATAATTTTTTTCACCACCGTTTTTACATATTCAAGGGATATATATTTATGTATATAATGTATATGTATTTATGTGTCTGTGTGATGTGCACACACCTGAATAATATGCACATAGACATAAAACACAAGTACATAAAAGATTCATTTAAATTGCATCTTTCCCCCGTTTCTGTCAAATTTTGAGTGTTTTCTATATATCAGTAATTTTAGCTATCTGTGCTGTTGCAAATACTTTTTTCCTGTTTTTTTAGTTATCTAGACTTCTATTATAGGGCATTTTGTTATGAAATTTTATATGTAGTTATGTGTATTATTTTTTCTTTTATTGTCTCTGCACTTGAGTCATATTGGAAAGTCCTTATCCCACACCGAGATTAATCACAGTTGTATGATTTCGCTGTTTAAAATGCAATCTATTTAGAGTGTATTTGAGTGGTTGACGCAAGTTAGGATGTAATGTTATTACCCCCCAAATGGCCATCCCGGGACCATTTAAACCCTTTGCTTGTGGTAACTTTGAGAAGCATTCTCTGCGAACCTTTAAAAATCACAGCAAAAATCTCGGGATTACTGGAGAATGGACAGTGGAGTGGGCGAAGAGTTCTTGGATTGTTTTCAAAACAACCCACTTCTCAACTTCTCCCCGCCATTCCCCTAAACACCAGGCTTTCCGTGTCACAGATAAGTCTTCTTGACAGATCTTAGAGGCTGGACTCCTTCCGCCAGCTCTTGGGTGCGGACGCGGTGGTCTCATTCACCACCTCGGGGGAGGGGGGGGAAGAAAATCATCTGCGATCATAGGGACCTTCAAGGCTCCTCAGTGTGGGACTTCCTAGTCCCGGAGGGCTCCGCAACGGTTGGGGAGCAGCAGGCAGGCACCCGCCCAGGGCTCTGCCTGGCAACTCTTATCTGCGCAACTCTTATCTGCGCCACGATCCCTGCTGCATTTCAATTAACATTCCAGTGCCCGGCCGCTGCGTACTCCGATCGCCCTGCGCGCTGATAGCGCCCGGCCACCAAGTCGCGGGAGCACAGTCCCAAGTCCTGGAAAAATAAACTCTTGTCCCCAGGGCTCTCTCCTGTCTCTCTCTGTCTCTCTGTCAACCCAGCTCAAGCCGGCGGCCTAGCTGCTGCGCTGGTCGAGTCCAGGTCGCGGTTCTGCCGGCTCAGGCCCGCCCCCCAGTCTGGTAATCCGGGAGCAGCAGATGTGTTTCAGAGGGGCCCCCAGGCTTCAGTTCAGTCACGCCACACTTCGAGACCGCAGCTCGTTTAATACACTGGCGGTCGGTGGTCTTGCTAAGCCCTTCTGATATCCCCAAGCCTCAGACGTGAAATCAAGTGCGTCGCTGCCTTGCCAGAGCCAGTGAGAGGAGTTTCACACACACGCCTGACCTTGGGGGTCAGACAGATCCTTTCCAGGCTGTTTTTAGTATCTGGTGTCTTGCTCAGCCTGAACACCATGAGATCACTGATGTCCCTTTGAGATAAGTAGGACACGTCATTATCTTAATTCCAGAGATGGGATCTTAACTTGTTTAGAGTCACTCTCCTAGAGAGGGGACAATGGCTGGTCTGTACTTGGTGTTTGAAGGCTAGTCCACTGCTTCTTGTGGCACTTTCCTCCAGAGGTTACCAGCTTGCTTTGGTGGGTGTGATATGTATGGTGTCAGGCATGTGAAGTGGTGTGAACCTATATTATTCCTCTAAATCACATAGTGTTGTGTGATTGCAATGTGATTGCAAAAAAAAAAAGTTGACAACACAATAAGTGTTGACAATAAGTAAAAATGAATCACGTAAAATAAAAAATAAATAAAAATTTAAAAAATCTTTTAAAAACTTGTAAATTGCTATCAGTGAGTTCTATTGTCATTATTGTTCTCTGCCAGTATGAATGTGGACTCTACCCATCTCTTAACTGGATACGTAGCATAGATGTCCAGAGTGGAAAATAATCTAAATGAAGTATTCCAACTAAAAAAGTCACCTTCACTAAACATTCAAAACCTCTTTGCTGATTTAATGTAACTCAAAGTTGTCTAACAGTTGTTCCGGAACTCACCACTCAGGGGTGTTTTATTGCCTGCTAAAGTCAGCCCAGACTTTTGAATTTATTCTTTTAATTAATTTTTTTTGGCATACTACAGATTAGAGAATTGTGTTTTATGAACTTAATTTTAAAAAGCCAATTTAAGCAAATTCTTTAGTGAAATTAGAATCCTGTTAAGGTATAGTGGATGAGAATTAGACTAGAAGGGAATAATTGTTGAAGTGAACTTGAAGTTCAACACCTCCATCTCAGATTTCTGGCCTCCTGCCTGAGTGGAAGTTTGAATGGGTCCAACGCATCATTCAGAACCTTTACCTCTGTTCAGAATGATTGAGTCCCAGGGCATTTCTTGCCTGTCTGTCTCCCCTTCAAGCCATTGGTGGGGCTACTAATTCTTGGTGGGTGCTTTGTGTTGTAAGGAATTTAATTTTTAATGTAGTCATGGGCTTTCTTGCTTCATATCCCTGGGTGGAAGCTAAAGAACGTGGGAACTCTTGAAATCTCCCTCCACTTTGAGAAAATTTTTGGATATTTCCTTAAATCACAGGGAGAAGAGTGTTAATTGGGGGAGAGCCCACCCAGGACTAGGGTGCTACAGGAGCACAGTCCATTACTCTTTCCCCGGTGGACACTCTCCGTGTGTGAGCAGCAGCCCCAGACCAGGGGAGAGCAGGCAGGCACAACTGACAAGCTGATATTTGGTTCCACAGAGATAAATTTCCATGATAACCAGAGCATTTCCCCTCTCCACCACCTCCCCAGACAGTCTGACGCTGGGAGACAGACGCATTAGAGAGTAGCTCACTTAAGTCTGACCCAGGGAAGGTCTTTTGCTTTGAGTAGGTCCACTTTCCATAGGAAATTATGCCCAGCATGCTCTCCCCATGCCACAGAGCCCTTCACCCTGCTGCTTCGGCAGGTCCTCTGGCCTCTGCTGTCATTTGGGTTTCCCTCTGGGGCTTGGATGCTGTTGGCACCCTGCTGCTTGGAGCAGCGTTGGTGTGGACCTGTAGCCTGAGCACCCTGGGCTTGTTTGGGGCAGAGTGAAGGGCTAGTGGAAACAAATTTACTCCAAAAAAGTAGGTAATATATTCTTTCTTCAAATTGTGGCAGTTTCGAGAGACTGGAGAACAGGGGTTTATAAGAAAGGATATAAATTGTTTGAATTTAGCAGGTGTTAAATACTCAGGTCTTCAAAGTTTAAATTTGCATTTCTTTTTATCTCTCTGGGGGGGGTCTGGGAACAGAGACAGGAAAGGAGGTGCCACAGTAGTGCTTGTTATAATACACAGGACTGCTCCCCACCAGCTCCTTCGCTCCACGGGCTCCTCCAGGGGCTCCCCCAGCTCCTGTTCCTCTGGAAGACCTCACTTTCTAGAGAAGATGATCCCCTGGGAGTGGAGGGCAAGCTTTGGATGGGCCTCGCTCAGTTGCCTTAAAGAGTTCCCTAGCCTAGAAATGAGAGGGGAAGCCTGGAGAACCACTCACTTAGGCTCACTCAAGGCTATCACCTGGGGGCAGCTTGGAATTGGAGCAGCACTTTGTCCTCTCCCTCTATTCTCCAGGCTACGTACCCAGGTACCCAGCAGATGGGCACTGTTGGGGCTTCCTGTGCCTTTGAGAAAGGTTCTGTGTCCTTGGGTTTCGAGATCAGAGTTAGGCTTGGCTGAATAGAAGTATTTCAGAAAAAGAATTGACTTTAGCTACCTTGACCTTTATACTTCCGGTTCTCTGGGGCCAAGAAAACGCAAAGTTTACAGAGGCTAGAGGCTGTATTAGGATCCTGAGAGTATTTGCCTTGCCTCACAGAAAAATATCTAGCAGGTAGAGTTTTAAAGTTGCTGACTTAGAACTTCTCTATTATTACCAAACGTGAATAGCAAAAGATGTAAGCCTCTGAAAATTGACTTAGCAGAACATTTTGTGACTGCTGGGGAGGGAGGAATTTCTAAATTTAGGCAAAATCTATAAAGGGAAAAAATCAGTAAATTGTACCACATTTTTGTCATCTGTAAAACCAACTGTAATCTAGTGAAAAGGCAGACTACAGTGGAGATTTTCCCAGCACTTTGTGCCAAAGGGCTGGTATCCAGAAAGCAAAACAAATGCTTCCAAGTCAATTATAAGAATAGAAAAATGGGCAAATGGTTTTTTTTTCACAAAGACATCTAAATGGCTAATGAGTACAAGAAAAGTTGCTCAACCTCAACAGGCTGGGCTGCTTGAAATGTAAGAGCCTGGCAACACTGGGAGTGAAAATTGGAAATTATGGGGGCAATATCTAGTAAAGTTGGAGGCCTACTTGTTCTATGGCCACAATTCAACTTTTTTTCAAATGAAACCTAAAGTATGTTCCAAGAGACCATATATTAATTAGCAGTATTATCTGTAGTAGCTTCAAAGTACAAACAATGCAAATGTTTGCCTATAGTAAAACAAATTGTGTTACAGTTATGGTGTGGGATGCCATAGAAGAATATGTATAACATACTCTAAGTATGGAATAATAAATGATAATAAGCTTGGAATGCTATAGAACTGCTGGAAATAAATGAGCCAGAGTTAAGCACAAAAGCTATGAATTTTGAAGACATAATGGTGGGCCAAAGAAGTTGGGTACCCCACCATACAACCTGTTAAGTGTTAAACACAAGCAAGTTTTAAACACTGTATATTGTTTGGAGATGCATTCTCAGGTAATACAACTTTTCTTACAAGGCAAAGAAATGAACCAGAAAAGTCAGGGCAGTGAGTCCTGTGAGGAGAGAGGGAATGATCCCGAAGTGGCTGTTGAGAGTTTCTGGGGTGTCCTGACCTGGGTGGCTGTTATCTTGAGTTCACTGTAACCATTCATTAGGTTTGGCATTTAGGTTTTAGTCATCTTTTTGTATGCTTGCTACATTTTATGGCCAATTAGAAAAAAAAAATAGATGACAAAGATGATCTGAGAAACAGGTGGCGAGGACTACTGTTTCTGGATGGAAGTGAGATGAATGTGCTGTTTTCAGCTCTGCACCAGAAAGAGAACTCCACTATGGCATTGTGGACATCACACGATTTCCTAGTAGAGACTCTTTAAGCCCACTTTAATTCTGGGTGCAGACTGAATACTTCTTTATTTAGCTTGTTTGCAACGAGCATGTCAGCAAGGCTTAGCCTGAAGAAGTACCTCAGATTGTTTTGAAGCAGCCCAGTGATTAAATAAATGGCTCATCTCCTTTACATTGACTATATCCCCAAACTGGTGCCATTCCAGCTCTGCCAGTGTCTTTATAAGTGGCATTCTTTTTGGAAGTCACCCAGACCCCTTGAGTAAAGGAGGACAGCTGACTGCCTGGTTCTAGCTTCTGACCTAGTGCAACACTGAGGTGGAGACTCTCCAGCCACTCTCTGCTCCCCACTGCCAGATAAACCAGGGGAGTCCTTGGGGTCCAACTAGGAGTTTGCTCACTTACTGGGGAAGAAGTTTGTAGCAAAATTAGAGAAGCAGAGGGAACTAGAAAACCAAGAAGGAGGGTTTGCTGGAAAGGCAGAACTTGCTGGATGTTTTGATTTTTAGAAAGGGAGAATCAGTGGTTGTCCTAGCAAAAATACTTGCATAAAATTTGTCTATATTTTGCCTTCTCAGGTTTTATGTTTTTCACTATTATTTTAATAAAATAGCCATACCTTAAAGCGTATGCTTTGAAATAATGTTGAAACACGCACAAATGCTCTAGGACAATAATCTGTTTTAAACTCTGCTAGTAATAGTGCTTAAGCTGTGCCAGGTGCGATTCCAGCCCTTCCAAGTGTCTTTATAAATGGGCAGTCTTTTTAGTCCTCACCCAGGCACTTGAGCTGCATATCCCATGTTAAAACTGGGGAAACTGAGTGCAAGAGAACCCGAGCTCTTAGCCATTTGAATGAAGTCTGGCAGCAGGTTCCAAGAGGCTGAGTGGGGCACCCATCCACTCCTGGGTGAGGCTTGCACAGGACACTGGGGGAAATCCCTCTTCCCCCAGCCCTGGTGCCAGGCTCAGAACCATGCTGCCTGGGATCCTCCGCCATCCCCGTTCTGGCTCCCATCAGCAGATTTCCAGAAAAGCAAGGAGATCAGGAGAAAACTGGTGACTTTGGCCTTACATCTGTGAGGGTCTTGTTTCTGCTGGTCAAGCTCCTGCGACTCGGCAGGAACGGCTTTGAATCGCTACACTTTTCTTCGAAGGGCAAGATTGTGGAGTCGCCTTTTCCTGCCACCCGCATACATTCGGATCCATTGTCCCTAGTGGGGTTGGGGTCCTATGCCTTGCCGCATCTGCCTCCTCCCCAGTCGCCCTTGCTTCCCGCCATGCCTTAAGGAGAGCGGAGGGAGTGTTTTCTTTCGTCCCCCTCCTCACGTCCTCCCGGCTCCTTCCCCCCCAGTCGTCACTGTCACTCCTGCGGTGGCCTCCGGTGTGGCCAGGACACTGGCCACAACCCCACACCTCCCGCTGTTGACGGCACCCGGCCGCCGGCGCCAGGGCTGGTGGTGGAGCTTGGTGCCCGCCAGGGCAACCCAGCCCCAGCCCCTGGGGATCACCTCTCTCGGTGGAGTCTTAGAAACAAAAAATCACTCGGTACCCCAACCCGCCTTTCCAGGCTCAGCAAGGGAGAAAAGGGAGGCACTGAGCGCCCTTCCTGGTCGGGATTTACCAATCACCTTTGTCCTCAAAGCTGAGCAGGTATCTGATTTTCCCTGGTACTCTTCAATCATTTACCTAATAGATTATGTTCATTAGGTTCATTAAGTCAGTATTTATTTTAACATAATTCATTTTTAAGACAGTATATGATTTCTCCTCTCAGGTGTGGTCGTCACAGTTCTCCCATCACCCGATCAGCCAAAGTCATCCCCCCAAATCGTTCCCTGTGCTCTTCCCCGCCTCTTTTACCCCTTCTCTCGTTCTCCCCTTCTGGATGCCGCATAGCTGTGCTCAGCTTTTAAGTTTGTCTTTGTTTGCCGTTTCTCTGTATTCCACACATAAGTGAAACCATCTGATATTTATCTTTTTCTTCTGATACTGGTTTGGAGAAGTGTGGGTTTCAGAGAGCAGGGTCCTTGGGTTACCTCTGAAAAATGTTTGGCAGAGAGCCCCTTTCAGCAGCTGGCAGAGAGGAGTTCCCTTCAGCCCCAGTCAGAGACTTTTGGTTCTATTCAAAAGGGTAGGTTTATTTTATTAAAAAAAAAAAAAAAAAAAAAAAAAAAAAAAAAAAAAAAAAAAAAAAAAAAAAGGAAAAGAAAGGAGAAGCCTTTTCAGACACCAGAGGGCAGGGAGGAAAGGGTTGTGAAAAGAAGCACCTGCATAGTCACAGGCAGGCAGGAGAGTTGCTTTTTGCCTGGGCAGAAATTGTGTTGAGATAGTGTTCTTTTGGGAAGGGGTTGTTCCTTTGAGGAATTGTTATCTCTTGTTCAATCAGTCACCTTAGGGTGTGACTAGGTTCATTTGCAAGGACCGGTGATTTTCTACAATGGCCCTCCATCTCCATAGCCCCACCCTTGGATACTCTCTATAGCAGTCTGATAATTGCTATCTCAGTTGCTGCCTAAGGATTTTTTATTTCTAAATGTTAATCATTTCTATCCCCACGTCCAGTTTCTGGTCTTGTGACCCCCTTCACCCTGAATTTTCTACACTTAGCCTCTATCATTTCTGACTTACATTACTTAGCAAAATTCCTTGTAGTTCTATTCATGTTGCTGCAAATGGCATGAGTTTATCTTTTTGGATCGCTGAGTTGTATTCCATTGTGTATATACCACATCTTCTCAATCCATTTATCTGTTTTGGGGTATTTAGGTTGTTTCCATATCTTAGCTGTTGTGAATAGTGCTGCAATAAATATAGGGGTGCAAGTTTCCATTTGGGTTAGTGTTTTTGGGGTAGATTCCTAGGAGTAGAATCACTGGGTCAAATGGCAGATCCATTTTTAGTATTTTGAGAAATCTCAAAAAAAAAAAATCACACAGTTTCCCATGTGGCTAGACCACTTTACATTGCCACCAGCAGTACAAGAGAGTTCCTTTTTCTCCATATCCTCTGAGCACTTACTGTTTCTTTTCTCCCTCCCTTCCTCACTCCCTCCCTTCCCCTCTCTCCCTCCCTCCCTCCCCCCTCTTTCCCTCCTTTCTTCTTTCCTTCCTTCCTGCCTCCCTCCCTCCATATGGGTATTCTCACACATGTGGGGTGCTGTCTCCTTGCATTTCCCTGATAATTAGTGGTTATGCACATCCTGTAACAGGGTGGTCCAGAGGAAAAGGGAAGGTTCCAGGTTTTCTGTTCCACCCGAGGAAGGGTGGAGCTGGGTAGGGAGGAGACAAGAATCTGAGAGGAGACTGGAGAAGGAAGGAGAAAAGAAAGCAGGATGGGGAGCCAGAAGGAGACCTGGAGGTGGCACTTGGAGCAGAGACATGTGAAGAAGCTGCGCTGGCTTCTTAGTCTTGGACTGGTTGAAATAGATGTGGGTAAGAGACCCATGGTGAGGTTAATAATGGCAGCTTTTATCTTGATTTTGTGCTTTTCCTTCCAGACTCGTCTGGCTGTTTCTGACCCTTTCCTATGGGTCCCCACCGGAAGGTGCCTTATACTTGTGGTAGCCATTTGGGTCTCAGAGGCCCTGCTTTGGGTCAACCCTGTTTGGCTGGCCATTTACCCACAAGGGAATGGGTAATTTTGGGAGTTTGATCTGGAAACTATATTCTTCCCCTTTTCTGTATTGCACACTAATTGTATTAAAGTTCCTTTCCGTTGAAGTTCTTATATGTTTTGTATTGATGTGGCAGATGGTAGAACCTATTTATTGTGGGCATGTTTGGGTGTTCTGGGGTTGCCCCTCTCTTTGTTCTGTAACAATCTCTTTATATGCCTGTAGACTGTTTGCATTTCCTCTTTGGAAAGGTGTCTTTTTAGCTCTTCTGCCCATTATTTTGATTGGGTTGTTTGTTCTGTTTTTGTTGAGTTGGTGATCTCTGTAGATCTTTGCTATCAGTCCCTTGTAAGATATATGGTGTGCGAAGATTTTTCTCTCATTCAGTAGGGTGTTGTCTCACTTTGGTTGCTGTCTATTTTGCTGTACAGAAGCTTTTTAGTTTGATGTAGTCGCAGCTGTTTATATTATCCTTTGTTTTCCTTGCTCCTGGAGATGAGTCCTCAAAGATGTTTCTGAAGTTTGTCATGGAATGTTTTGCTTGTGTTTTCTTCTATGTACTTTATAGTTTCAGGTCTTACAACCAAGTCTTTTATCCATTTTGAGTTTATTTTTGCGTGTGGTGTGAGATAATGGTCTAGTTTCATTCTTTTGTACAACCATACTTTAAAAATCTGTCCATGAATAACGTCTCATGGTCTTTCTCACCACCACCTGTGATTTGCACACCAAGTTCTGAAGAGACTACTCTATCTTATTTTAACCTCCCCATCCCCCAAATAAAAGCCAATCCCATTTCATAGAGACGGTGTGCAGACATGTTTCCTTTGGTATGGAACTGTACATGCGCCCTGCACTTGGCTCTGCCAGCGCTCTCCACCCTCCCTCATGCTCGCCCGTGCTGTGGTGGTTGGAGATGTCTGAAATGGCCCTTTGTGTGTGTCCTAGTCCAGGGGCCCAGACTAAGCATCAACTGCCCACCAGCCTTGGAGAGGAGATGCAGGCGACCATCTGCCTCCTATCTGGTCACACACAAAATAGCCTATTCAGTGCTTTGGAAGCAATTCCTTGTCAGCTTTGGGTCTTGTCTCTTGTTCTCCATGGAGCTCCACTCCCCACAAAATATTATCTTCCATCCCCATATGCATGGTCAGAGGCATTCTGTAAAATGCCCAGAAACACAGAAACAGCAGGGGGCTCCAGGGCTACCAGCGCCAAGCTCATTCCAAAGCTTCCCCCAGATGCCTTTCTTGTGTCGCTCGGTGCTGCCTTGCTGAAGGGGGTCTTCAAGCACCTGGTTATATGCCAGGCGTTTAATTTCTACCACCTTTTCTTTGCCATCTTGCTCCACTGGCCTCTCAGTTTGGGGGATGAGGGGCAGTGGTGAGGGGCAGTTCTGACTGGAGACTTACCCCAGTGTCTGTCCCAGTGTTTCTCAGACTTCGCGACCTTGGCAAAATGCAGGTTCTGATTCAGATGCCTGGGGGCTGAGATTCTGCATTTCCCACAAACTCCCAGGTGCTGCTACTGCTGCTGGTTCTCATACCACATTTTGAGTCACAAAGGTCCAAAGGATTCAGATTTGTGGGTTTAAAGGGCAGAAAATTTGGGGTTGTCACTCTCCCCCACATTGCTGGCTTTGCAACACTCTGTTTTTGCCTCAGGCAGGCTCTTATGAATGGAATAGAAAGGCAATGAGTTGTGGTAAAGTGTAGCGACTTGGAGGCCGGTTCATGTATTTGGATTGGACCATTCACTGAGTGAAGCTGGCCGATGCACGTGACTTGTGTGAGCTTCTGTTTCCTTCCCTGTAAATGGGCGTAATAACCTGCATTGCTGGGTTTTCTGAGGAATGAGACCTGGAGGGGTGGGAGGTGATGAGGGCAGTTGTGTGAATGTGCCCCTTTAAGATGTAAATCACTAAACAAACATAAGGGATTAATATTTTATTCTCCATCAATTTGTAGTAATTCCTTAAGAGGTAGGTTGATGTGGTTAAACACACAGCTAAAAGGGATATTAAATATAAGCATACACAGAGATCTCTTATTCCAAAACAAAAGCTCTGTGACAGGGTAATCCCCAGGGGAAGGGGAGGTTCCAGGTTCCTTGCCTCATCCAAGGGCAGGTGGAGCTGGGCAGGGAGGAGAAGCTAGAGGACTGGGAGAAGGAAGGGCAGACAGCAAGAAGAGGACCTGGAGGAAGTACATAGAGCAGAGAGACATGTGAAGAAGCTGCACTTGCTTCTGGCCTTGAACTCCTACCTGGGATTGGGGGACGTGGAAGGAGACACTTGAGACAGATGTGGGTGAGGCATCTGTGGGGAGGTTACAGTGTCAGCCTTTATCTTGATTTTGATTTTGCTCTTTGCCTTCTAGACTTGTCTGACCCCTTCTACTCCTTTTCTTGGGTCCCCACCAGATAGTTCCTTATACTGAGGCAGGCTTTTGGGCCTCAGTGGCTCTGCTTTGGGCCAAAACTCTTTGACTGGGCATTTACCTACAAGGGGCTGGGTAACTTTGGGTGCCTGATTTGGTAACTTTATTCTTTCTCTCCTCTCTATTGCACACTAATTGTATTAAAATTATTTTCCATGGACAGTCTTACACACTAGGGTATGTTTTGTCTTTTTGCAGCAGATGGCAGAATCCATTTAGAGCAGGCAAATTTTGGGGTCCCAGGGTGCTCCTTTGCTCTGCCCTGTAACAGATTCACTCCTTTCCAAAATGATTCAGAGAGGATCATGGTTCATTTTTATAAGTTATCAAGATTCTTGAGGAAAGGTGTAGAGAAACAAGGACAGTTTGAGCGAGCATTGCTGGCTGTCTTTCACACGCCAACCTTAGGAGGACACGAGGAATGCTCCGGGACAGTGTTCTTTCTGGATCTGGGCATGGGAAAGCATTCCTGACCATACAGACTGTTGCATTTGGTGTTTTATGAGAACTTGTATCACCTCATTGTTAGAGATGATGATCATTTATTTTATTCAGTGGGTTTTCTTTCCCTGTAGTAACAGACATTAAAAGCGAAAACAAGTTTTCTTTGTGTCTATTCTTTGGATGAGGACCCTAATGCCTCAGGCAGGTGGGTTGGCAAGAACTTGACATTGGAAGAGGAGCCTAAATTCTAGTTTTTTTTTTTTTTAAGATTTTTTATTTTTTATTTATACATACAAGCTGGGGTACAGGCCAGAGGCGTGGGGCGGCGAGAGGGTTCACCAGAGACAGAGCGGGTAGCAGAACAGGCAGATCAGAAATACACTGCACAGGAGAGCAGCGGGTGAGGCAGGAGAGGTCTGCTGCGCCATGTGGGATTCTCCCTGGCTGGGCGTCGAACTCGCTTTGCTGCTGCCGACAGCTCCACAGCGCAGCGCATAACCGCTGCGCCACCGCTGAGGCCCCTAAATTCTAGTTTTGATGTAGTCATTAATTGCTGTCCTCGAACCTTTTTCTGAAAACGTGTTAATCAGTGGTTGCTTCACTCCTCTTATATAAGGATTATCAAGTGCTGGTCCTTCAGAGACAGCATCGTTCCCCAATTTGTATGTTTGTTTTAAACTAACAGACTTTTTTAAAAGGAAAATTTAGATTTGAAGAAAAATTGAGCAGGCAGTACAGAGTTCCTCTGTCAATCTTGTTCCCAGCAGTTTCCTCATATAAACACCTTCCCTTAGTGTGGTACACTTGTTATAGGTTATGAACTGATATTGATATATTATTATTGACTAAAGTCCAGAAAGAACAACTTTGTGTTGCACATATTGGACAAATGTATGACATGCATCCACCATTACAGTGTCATAAAGAAGAGTTTCCCTTCCCTAAAAATTCCTTGTGTTCTATCTGTCCATCCCTACCTCCCCTGAATTCCTGGAAATCACTCATCATCTTGCTGTCTCCATAGTTTTACCTTTCCCAGAACATCATATAGTTGGAATCATAGAGGATGTAGCCTTTTGAGTCTTTCATAGTGATATGCATTAATCTCTTCCAAGTCTTGAGAGCTCTTTTCTTTTTTAAAGATTTATTTATTTATGCATACAAGAGCTGGGGTGTAGGCCAGAGGTGTGGGAAGGTGAGAAGATTCACAGAGACAGAGCAGGGAGCAGAGCAGGCAGATTGACTGAAACACACTGCTGAGGGGAGCAGCAGGCGAGACAGGAGAGGTCTACTTTGCCATCCATGTGGATTTGCTCCCTGCCTGGGCATTGAACTCATGTAGCAGTGGCTGTCACTAGCTTCAGAGTGCTGAGACTTAACCCCTTGTGCCACCAGGGAGACTCCCTGAGAGCTTATTTCTTTCTATCACAATTATTCCACTTTCTGAATGTGTCACAGCTTTTTTACGCGTTTACCTATTGTTTCTGCTTCATGATGACTGATCTCAGCTAAGAGAGGCCAAGATTGAAGACTGGAAATAACTGAAGAATCATTTATTTACTGGTCTGGTGGCTGCCACTATTACTCCTAAAGTAATCCCCACCACCCATATTATTTATAGCCTACAAGTAATAACTTAAAAACTTACGGGTTAAAAATAAACCAAAATAAAATTAGAAAATATTTACAACTGAACCATTACAAAAAGCCTACATATTGAAGTTTGTAATATAGAAGAAAAGCTATAAGCATAAATGTTTATAATAGAAAAGAAGAAAGGTTGAGAATAAATGTGCTAAGCATTCATCATAAGAAATTAGAAAAAAAAGAGTCGAGAATTCTACAGGAAGTAGAAAAGAAGAAATAGAAGAGTATAATTTAATTAAAATTAAAAGAAGTGTACAAAAGACAAATTTGGCAAGTCAAAAATGTATGTAAAGATGAGTACAACTGAAAAACGTCTGGCAATATTAAGAAAAAAAGGCATAAATGAATAGTATTAGAAATGCAAAATGGGATTATAACAGTTTATGAGACAGAAATTAATAGATTCTAGGAGGCTATTTTGAATTCAGAAGCAGATAATACGGTCAAATGCCCAGAAGAACGCAACATATCCAAATGATTCAAGAATAAAGTGAAAACTTGTAACAACACAGGCACAATCAACAAAAGAAAAAATTAGACACATTGGAAAGCATGAAAACGAAGAACTTTCGTTCCAGAAAAAGTTTTCTTTGTTGCAGAGCCTATAGAGAACGCCTAAAATTCAATAACAGCAACAATAACCAAAACCCAAACAACCTGATTAAAACACGGCAAAGGACTTGAATAGTCCTTTGTCTAAAGGAGATCCACAAACAGCCAATGTGCACATGAGAAGATGCTGATACCACTAACAGCTGGAGAACTGCACATCAAAACCACAGGAGATGCCCCCTCACAAAGCTACTATCAGAGGCCAGAAGGGCCAGTGCTGGCGAGGTGTGGATCAGTTGAAACCTTGCTCACTCACTGATGGTGGAAATGTAAAATGCTGCAGGCCCCCCTTGGAAAACAGTGTGGTGGCACCTCTGCCTCCCTAGCTGTCAGAGGCGGTTCTTCTCCTGACTCAGCTTCCTCAGCAGAGGCTCCCTCTCTTCATTGCTTCAGGCTTGATCACCATGCTGGGCCTGGTGGGGGGCAGGTGATCAGAGCCTCACACAGCATCCCTTTCTTTGTTGTAGCCGGTGAAGGTCTTGCTTAATACTGAGAATCCCTGCTTCAGATGGTTGACAGGTGCTGGGCCAGCTGGCAGAGGGCCCCGGTGATCCCCTAAGCTCAGTGGGAAGCCCAGTTCGTCACCATC
This sequence comes from Scalopus aquaticus, assembly GCA_004024925.1. Taxonomy (NCBI): domain Eukaryota; kingdom Metazoa; phylum Chordata; class Mammalia; order Eulipotyphla; family Talpidae; genus Scalopus; species Scalopus aquaticus. Next base: position 23,613 of record PVIJ01008750.1, read on the forward strand.
TTTCTGAGTCAGAGCATGCCCTTTCTTGAGCTCAAGATCAGGGTCTCACTAGAATCTATGGAAACTCCCTCCATTGTTGCAAAAATCCAGACTCTTAACATATCCAGAACTTTCCATCCTTTGCCACCCTGCACCTATGCAACGGCCTGTATATGCTATTTTTAAAAGAACCTCAGATTTTACCTTTTTTAATTTTTAGGGAGAAATCAGTTTACTTATTATAATTCATCTCACTTACGTTAGGAACTTGATAGTAGAGGAGTGTGTGATGGCCACAGTATCCTGGTGACTGAAATGGTGACTCACAAGCAGCATCTGCTCTGGGAAGAATTTTTTTTTTTAAGATTTATTTATTTATATATACAAGCTGGGGTAGAGGCCAGAGGTGTGGGGCGGCGAGAGGGTTCACCAGAGACAGAGTGGGGAGCAGAACAGGCAGATCAGAAATACACTGCTGAGGGGAGCAGCGGGCGAGTCAGGAGAGGTCTGCCGCGCCATGTGGGATTCTCCCTGGCTGGGCGTCGAACTTGCATCGCTGCTGCCGACAGCTCCACAGCGCAGCGCTCAACCGCTGCACCACCAGGGAGGCCCTGCTCTGGGAAGAATTTTGTCTTGTCAACTTCCCTTCTTGCCACGTCCTTCCTCTTCTCCCCTCCCAGCACCCAGCAACCCTGCACACGCATCAGGTTTCTCATTGGTGTCTCATCCCTTGTCACTTTACAGGTCTCAACAGACACAAACCTCTGTGTGATTTGCCCCTGGGCTGTCGTGTCCAGCAAAGCAAGACACCTTCAGACAGGAGACTTGCTGAGAGTGTGCCTAAACCATGCTGTTGCTGTCTCGTTCCTTGTAAACATCTTATTTTATTATTTTTAAAAAGATTTATTTATGCATACAAGAGCTGGGGTGTAGGCCAGAGGTGTGTGGGGGGTGAGAGGATTCACCAGAGAGAGAGTGGGGAGCAGAACAGACAGATTGACTGAAATACACTGCTGATGGGAGCAGCAGGTGAGGCAGGAGAGGTCTGCTGCGCCATGTGGGAAGCTCCCTGGTCAGGTATCAACTCATGATGCAGTGGCTCTGGATAGCTTAATAGTGCTGCAACTTAACCCATTGTGCCACCAGGGAGGCCCCAACATCTTATTTTAATGAAGAGTGTCACAGTGCTTTCAGCAAGTATGTAGATACTTTGGAGAATTGAGTGGGAATAGGGAATTAACTTTCTTCCTTCAGAGGAATTAACTTTGGATTAATAAAAACCAGGCAGTGTGGCTTACTATTAATAAAATATTTTGTCTCTAAGAGTATCATGTAGTGACACTTTGCCATTTGCAGACACAGTTTTGGGGGAGAACTCTGTAGGGTTGCTTAAAAGATAGTCAGCCCAGCCTACAGGGACCCAAACTATTCCCTTTAGGTCTTTTGCTGCCCAGGAGAAAATTTGTTTCTTAAAATTCAGTCAAGTAAGCCACACCTTCATCTTCCTTCAGATAGATCTGTCAGCTTGTCTCTCAGCTCCTACCCGGATGACAGAATGACATACCGTTCTGGTCTCACCCGAAGGAGCACGGTGCTCTTGGGCAGTCACCTTTGTGACCCTTGCTACCTGCCCCAGAGCCACCAATTTATCATCTGCTTCTAGTGGTTTCTTCAGCTTGTGAGCTTTGGTTTTCACCTCATGTAATTTTTATTTGATCACAGATTCTTATTGCTTTAAAATTCAATATGGAGTAGAAAAGGACACAAGGGACCATGGAGATGGGTCATGGGTGAATTGGTGGTGGGCTACCCAAGGGGAATACAAAATGTAAAAGATATAAGTAACAAAAAATATATATGAAATAAAAAAAATAAAATTCAATATGCAAGCAAAATAGTTAAAATTGACTTTCTCTAGCAAGATGACGGTGAAGCAGTAAGTTATGTTCTAAATTTCCTCTTTTTTTGGTTTTGTTTTTTCCCTTCTTATTTCTTGTGTATTGTATATTAAAAATTTATTCTTTGTAATTAAATAATATGATGGGGCAGGAGTTTGATTTCAGGTTGTAGCTATGAGGATGAGTGACATGCGGCTAAGTTAGGAGTTAAGAAAGACTTGTGACTGCTGCAGCTGAGTGGTAGAGAGAAGGGCTGGCTCTATCTGGAAAAGCCTCAAATCTAGGTCTTTTGGAAAAAATCAAGACAGCTTCAGCTGCCTGCCACTCAGCAACAGGCCTTTGATTTTTGTAAAATCCAGAGTCATTATGTTTCCATGTAACTTTTAATCTGCTTGGATGTAAAGCATTATCTTAAAATCTCTATCATGCTTTTTTTCCTCTGAAGTTTTGTGTTCTAAGATTCTTGGCTTTATTGCTAGGTGTTCAGAAGGCACTGAGTGTTTTGAAATCTCAAAGTTGTGAATCCATCTGTAACAGGTGTTTATTGGGAGATCTGGCTACTCATTGCTCTTAAGCCAAAACTTGAGAAACAAGAGCTGGGGTAGGAAGCGGGATAATGAGGTGCTCTAAACCTGAGGACATGCAGATGAGGCCATCTTCCCAAACTGGGGAGTGCTAAGGAAGGGGAGAGGCTAGAGAGTCCAGTTAGCAGGATTTCAGAGAAACAAACAGGGTTATTCATGAACTGCATTCAAGCCCCTTTTCTTCTATGTTTGGCCTTGGCAGGATTTGTCCTAGTGTTGGTGGGTGTGTTTTTCACTATGGAAATGAGGCTGTGGCTTAACCCTTGACTGACTTCTATCTCTGTCTTCCTTTCAGCTAGTTTTGCCTGGTTTTCTGGTTTTGTCTATAAGAAAAGATAAACTGAAGCAGAGTGAGGATGAACAAAGCACTGGCCGGGACCTTGTCGCAGGGTGGTGACAACTCCCTCCTCTGTTTATCCTCCTCTTCATTTTGAGGGGAAAGAAGCAGAGATCTGTCATGGGGGTTGCTTCCTGTTGAGTAGGGATGGGGGTTTAGGGGCCCATAGAGCAGAATCTTTCCCCTGCTTGAGGTATTGTTACAGGGCAACCCCGATATACAATGGGGTGCCTGACTGTGGGTTCTCACCCGTGCGCTTAAAAAGGACTTATAATAAGAACAATTGCAGGCACTCACAAAAAGGTTAATAAAAGGGTTTAGTTACAAAAGGAAGGAAAATAATAAAATGAATAACTCGGGGACAAAAGAGAAAGTGAGGGAGAGAGATAAATCTCTAAAATATGTCCTACCAGATCCGAAGAGCTGGAAACCCCAATGGCACGCTGTAGCCCGGTGAGAAGCAAGACACTCCCAAGGTCAAAAGCCCTCGTTATATAGCCAACATGTCTGTTTAACTACACCCCTCAGTTTCCGGTAATCCTCTCTTCTGGATGATGATGGAATTCTGGGATTTGTAGCCCTAGGGGTCTTGGATCTCTCTGGCTTGAGGTGTGGGTCCATAAACTTTCCTGTGGAGTTTGTTGCAGACGTCCTTTTTTCCTCCCAACAGTATGACTGGTTGGCCCAGGCTTATAATTACAATTGTTTATTCCTTTGAATTATAATTATTTGGCCATTTTAATGCCTCCAGCCTTTGGAGACAAAGGGAACTAAGTAATTCAGAAAGCAAGGGCCAAAGATCAAAAGAAGCATGCATATTTTAGTAAAGGTGACCATGGACCAAGTAAGGGTCCCATTGGTTCAAGCCAATTAGAAAGCACTTGGTTTATAATAAGAGTCCAGGAGCAGGGTTCAGTTATCCCAGGGAGCCCCACCTCTGGGTAGCCCCTTCTTTCTCTGTGTTTTCAGTTTCCAGTTGACCTTGGAACTCAGCTCAAGGTTGTTGCTGTTAACAACAGTCCTCCGAGAGAAACTCAGATCAGTTTTTTCTCTTGTGCTTTTCAGGGGAGGAGAATAATTTAACCATCTAACCTCAGTTACGTGCCCTCCTCACCTTCTTCGGTACAGATTTAGTTGAGGTTCTGCACTGGCCCTTCCTTGGTCTCTCACCTATTTGCCCTTGAGATTCCATATTTGATAAAAACAGAAAACCAATCAAAATTCTAAATAAGTAAAAATAAATTAATATACCTTTGACTTAGCAATCCTACAGCTGTATTCCACAGAAAGAATATCAGGATTATATAAAGATTTATGTCCCAGACTGGTAATTGCAGTGCTATTTGCAACTGAAAAACTAAAGAGAGCTTGAATATTCATTACTAGATATTTTGGTGACACCGCAATGGTATAGCATTTTAAAAATACATGAACTCAGAAGAAAGATGTGCATGCTATCTATATTGTAAAGAGAAAATGTGAACTGCAGAACAAAAAATATAATGATTCCACATTTGGAGAAAAAGTGTAAAAATTCTCAATGGCTTTGTACGTTTAAACTTAGGGATAAATGAAATGTTAACAGACACTTTGTAAGATGGAATGGATAGGTGGAGAGTATATAATTCAAACAGAAAATGAAAGGATTTTGGATAATTTATGGTAACTTTTGTATTGTATATATATAAAAAAAAATCCCCAAACGATGCTATTAGGCAGGATGGAAACCCTGAAGACCAAAGATAAGTACGGAAACTTTGAGCCAACACTGCCCTCTGCTGGGAATGTTGTTTGACGCACTGACTCGGTTTGTGTCGGGTCGGGAAGAGAGGCCGCAGCGCATGGAGACAGGGCGGTTGATCAGAACCTTCTGCAGGGGCGGCGAAGGAGACTTATCAAGTCACCTTCAAATCTGGTTGCACATCAGAATGGCCGGGGCTGCACCCACGGAGAGTTGAATTCAGTAGTTTTTGCCACTGAGGCCAGGAATCCGTCCCAAGGAACAAGTCCCGAATCCCCTCAATCCCCCAACCCCCTACGTGCTGCTTATACCCTCAGAGGATTCTTGTCTCCATTCCCTTGCAGCTTCACAAACTAAGCTTATTCCTGAAGGTGGTTGTGCAAGGATGCATAGCGGGTTTCACACCCCTTGATTCCTAGTCCAGAAAATTCTTCTGAATTCTTCAACTCGTTTACCTTTAACTTTTGTCTGTGGGTGGCAGCCTATTTAACTTTGTGCCCTGAAACCACTTTTTGCCAGCAAAGATCTTGCCCATTCCCCGAGACCTTACCTTTAACAGGTGCTACCTGGGATTTTTCTGGACTTATTCCATCTCACCCACCTCTTCAGTTTGATCACGAACTGGTTTTACAGATTTTTAAGTTAGGAAATCAGACCCGTTTACTTTAGTTTCCATGGGAGACCCAAGCACAGATTTGGAACTTGAAAGACTCCCCAGTTTGTTAGCTGTGAGACTTTGGGCAAGACAGAGCAAATATTGATGCCTCAGTCTCCCCATATTTAAAATGGCAACAAATAAGGGCAGGGTCCCTCTGTGGGTGGTTAGTGTCCAGTGAGAGCATTTCCATGCAGCATCTGCCCTCAGTGCCTGGCTCCTACATTTGCTTCTTCTTCTTTTTCTAATGCACTGTGGCAGCATCGAGGTGGTCAGAAGGTAAAATGAGCTTGGAGCCTTGGCGAGAACCGTGGCAATGCCATACGTGGGGCTGTCTGTTTCAGAGAGGCTCTGCAGCGTGTCTCTTCCATCCTGGAAGAACTCCCTGCATTTTGGGAGGATGTAGAAATGAAGGCATTAAAAATTCCAGAAAATGAAAGATTCTGTTTTAAAATAATTTTTCCTAAAATTATTATTGCCTATCCCCTATGTCTTCACAGCATAACTTAGACCTTGCTAAATGAGCATTTGATGGCAAAACGAATTTATGCATAGTATATTTCTAAATTAGCAAGCTGATTTAGTTAACCTCAGTTAACTTTAAAATATCAGAAGTAGTCAGCTACTTTCCCAAATGTCTGTTCTGCAAGAATGTCACTTCTTCCAATGAGACAAGACCTGAATCTCCAGGGTTTGTACTTAAAAGGAGAAGGTAGGCCCTAGTGAGGATTATGTGATGCTCTTTCCATGTTACAGTCATTTTAGGTAGAATCTCAAGCCTCAAGAATTTGTTTCTTCACATTTCATTCTCCCTTCCCAACTAGGTTAAACTGGGACTTTAGAGGAACAGTAAAATTCACTTCAGAGAGAGGAAAAACAAAGTAAGTAGAGAAAGCAAGGAATATAAAAGATGTAGCTTGTAAAGTCGGTCCCACCAAAAGCAGCTTTCTGTCTGGGGCTTCTGGGTTCTGTCTCACTTCTTGGGGACCTTTGGAGGGAATGAAGACCCTTTCAAGGGGTTCTTTCTTTTCCCTTTTAATATCTCCTTTTTCTGAGACAGGCTTATTCCCTGGGCTTGGGGCAGGAGAAGCCTTATTATAATATTGGTCTAACGGGATCTGACTTTTTTTTTTTGTCATTTTAGCCATTTTATTTTTATTTTTATTTTTTAAAATATATATTTTTATTGTTATTTATATCTTTTACATTTTGTATTCCCCTTGGGTAGCCCACCACCAATTCACCTGTGATCCATCTCCATGGTCCCTTTTGTCATTTTCTACTCCATTTTGTGCCCTTGTCCTCTCCCCACCCCCCAGCCTCGTTGAGTGTCTCTCTCCTATTTGTTTTCCCTATAGTCCTTTTATAAGTGAAACCATTCGATATGTGCTACATATACACAATGGAATACTATTCAGCATTCAAAGAAGATAAACACATGCAATTTGCAGCGACATGGATGGAATTAGAGGGGATCATACTCTGCGAAATAAGCCAGAAAGAAAGGATCTGACTTCTTAATCCGTCATACTAACCAGAGCATTTGAGGGGCTAAAGTCACTCCGGATAGAGGCAGGAGGCGGGGGGGTGGGGATCCCTCACCCTGTCCTCTGGTGAGTTGACTTCTTGATTGTAAATACTGACTTACTGGTGTCCCTCTGGTCACACAGATCTAATTGAAGTCATACATGTTCCATGTCACATATACTGTGTGTGTTTATTGAGAATCCCTCTCTCTGGGTGTGGCAGCATAGATTTGAGAATTTGGAAGGTAGTAAGAAGGGTTTTCATTTTTACTGTTAGGCTTAAGGACAGGAAAAAGATGACTTTGGAAGGCTCAACATGACCCAGAACAACCTGAAGATGCTTATAATCCTGTGCTTTCAGAGATACATCCTCCTAGCATTTCCTTGTTTTCGTGCCAGCTACCATTCCTCTGCCACAGCAACCTGAAGCCGGCCCTAACCCAATGCCAGCTCTCCCCCATTTCCCTGCGGTTGCGTTTCTGCAGGATCAGCCTCATTTTCCTTTGCAGATTCAGCTCTATTACTGTTGCCCTATTTCAGACCTACTTCTCTCTCTCTCTCTCTCTCTCTCACACACACACACACGCACACACTCATGGACATAGTATCCTGCTAGTCTTCTTGCTGCTACAGACTCCTGCCTTACTTCCCATGGCTCCTTCTATGCTATGCTATATGCTACATGAACTTGGCCCTGTAATAGGGCTCTTGTTCCAAGTCTCAGCGACCAAGCCTTTGCCATGCACTCAAAATAGTTTGTCATTTTTTTTGCCTTTATTAATTGCATATTTACTGAGTGCTTTTTCGGGCATCGTGCTGGATGCAGAGATTTGTACTAGCATGAGGAAGCCACTTCCTTTTGGGTTCCTGCTCTGACCACCTGGCAGATCCTACAGTATCTGCCCACTTGTCTCACCTGTCTGAGTGTCACCTGTCTGAGTGCAGGTGAGTCACACCTGCACTTCCCACAGATGATATGTGTGTGGTATGTCTGGACCTGCAGGCTTGTACTTGGTGGGAAGGACCATCTTGTTGCAGAGATCCTGTCCCCGCTGCTGACCCCTTGCTTGCATAGTGACGGGGCGCCCTGCCTGCACGTCCGCCGCCCACCAGTAGCCATCTGGCGGTTAGACCAGCCCCCTCCAATCCTGTCCAGCTCTGGAGGGAATGGCAGGAACTGACTGCCCATTCTGTGAAGTCTGCCTTACAGTGTGCTAATGAGCCAAGCCCTGGCTCGGTAGAGTATAGCAACCCCTGGGGTGCGTACTACAGGAAGGCAGTGTGATTGTGTGTATAACATGTGTATGACACTGTTGTTAGAAATGAGTAGCTGTAAGAGGAAAAATTTGAACTATAAATTAGAGAAAAAAGCCTCCCAAAGCCTGATGACTAAGCGTCTTAAGAAGAATTAGACCTGGGGTAGGTGGGGGGTGACCAGTTAGCCAACCTTAGTGAAAAGGGCCCTGGATTGAGTGCTGGGTCTACATATCTGTCTTCACTGAACTCTCTATGTGACCCGATACACTGAACTTGTGTTTGTGCAGCTTTGACGTCTGGGCCGTGTTGACCCTCAGGGGATGCCCCTCCCAGGGCCAGCCAGTCCCTGGAGATGAAAGGACTGAGCGCCCTCTTCTTAGGCAATCAGCCAATCAGAGCCCAGTCCTTCCACCATCTCCTCTATTAGGCTCTTTCATCGAGGCCACTATCCACCTGCCCTAATCACCCCAGGGTCAGGTACCAGATAAGTAGGGACAGCCCCTATGCCCAGAGCTTGCTGAAAGCATTCAGAATAGCCAATCCATACAATCATATAAAGAATAATTAAGTACCTAAGAAGTAACATAGGAGTTGAGAGACCTACACAGTGAAAACTGTAAGGCCTTGTTAAAAGAAATAAGACTAAAGAAAATGGACATATATTCCATGCTCATAGATTGGAAATTAACATTTTTAAAGTGGTCATCTTACCCAAAGCCACACGCAGATTCACTGCAATCCCTATCAAAATTCCAATAGTTTTCTTCAAGGGAGTAGAGCAAACATTATTAAAATTTGTATGAGGGCCTCCCTGGTGGTCCAACAGGTTAAGTCTCAGCACTACAAAGCTATCTGCAGCCACTGCAGCACGAGTTCAATCCCCAGTCAGGGAGCTTCCCACATGGCGCAGCAGACCTCTCCTGCCTCGCCTGCTGCTCCCCTCAGCAGTGTACATCAGTGCTCCACCTGTTCTGCACCCCACTCTGTCTCTGGTGAATCCTCTCACCACCCCACACCTCTGGCCTACACCCCAGTTCTTGTATGCATAAGTAAATAAATCTTAAAAAGAATAAAATTTGTATGAAGCCACCAAAGACTGCAAATAGCCAAAGTAATTCTGACAAAAAAGAAGAATTGAGGTATTGATCCCAGACTTCAAACTATACTACACAGCAGTAATTATTTAAAAAATATGATTTTGGAATAATTATTTAAAAATATGATTTTAGAATTAAAATAGACACACTAAGCAGTGGAATTTGATCTGAGAACCCAGACATAAACCTGCACTCACGTGGTGAGTTAATTTATGACAAAGGAGCCAAGAACATGCAATGAAGAAAGAAAAGTCTCTTCAACAAATGGTCTTGGGAAACTGGACAAATATGCGAGAGGATGAACCTAACCCACCACTCAGACCTCCACAGAAATTAACTCAAAGTAACCGAAGACTTGGGTATAGGACCTGAAACCACACAATCCATAGAAAAAACAGGCAAAACATTCCACAGCACTGACTTTGGAGATGTCTTCAGAATCCAACTACAATGACAAGGGGAACAAGAGCAAAAATAACAAATAAGTGACATCAAGATAAAAAGCCTCTTCTCAGCAAATGAAACTATCATTAAAACAAAAAGACACCCTACTAGATGGGAGAAAATATTTACATATTTTACATCTGACAAGGGGCTAATTGCCAGAATCTATAAGAACTCATATAACTCAACAGAAGGAAAACAAAGAAACTAATCAAAAAATGGGAAGAGCTAAATAAACATTTCTTCAAGAAAGACATACAGTGGCCTATAGGCACATGAAAAAAAGGTTCATCATCACTTATCAGAGAAAGTAAAATAAAAACTACTATAAGACATTGCCTCACGGGCCTCCCTGGTGGCGCAGTGGTTAAGCACTGTGCTGTGGAGCTGTTGACAGCGGTGACGAGTTCAACGCCCGCCCGGGGAGATTCCCACATGGCACGGCAGACCTCTCCTGCCTCGCCTGCTGCTCCCCTCAGTAGTGTATTTCCCTCGATCTGACTGTCCTGCTCCCCACTCTGTCTCTCACCACCCAACGCCTCTGGCCTGTACCCCAGCTTGTATGCATAAACAAATCTTTTTAAAAAAAAAAAGACATTGCCTCACACCTGTGAGAATGCTCATATCAAAAGAACTAGAAAAAACAAGTGTCAGCGAAGATGTGGAGAAAAAAGACTCCTCATGTACTGTTGGTAGGAATGTGGACTGATCCAGCCCCTATGGAAGACAATATGGAGGTTTCTCAAACATTAAAAATAGATCGACCATATGATTCAGCAATCCCTGACCTAGTATATCCAGAGAATACAAAACCAAAAATTCATAGGGGAACATGTATGCCTATATTTATTGTAGGTCTATTGACAATAGCCAAGATATCAACATGTGCTCAGCAACAGAGGATTAAGAAGAGTTCACAAACCACCATCTCTCTCTCTCTTTCTCTCTCTCTCTCTCTCTCTCTCTCTCTCTCTCGCTCTCTCTCTCTCTCACACACACACACACACACACACACGCACACACACACATTGGAATCCTACTCAGCTATGAAATAGATGGACTCTTGCTATGTTCACAACATGGATGGAACTGGAGGGTAGATTACGCTAAATGAAGTAAGTGAGGAAAAAATACTGGATTATTTCACTTATATGTGGAATATAAAAATAAAACAAAAGACAGACAAAGCTAAACTAAAACAAATCCTGGAAGTCTGACTGCAGAACTGAGGCTACCAGAAGGGGTGGTTGAGAGGGTAGGGAAGGAACACTGAGGGAGGGGCCCATGTTGGAGGGCTATTGGGCCTCCAACGTGGTGGAGGACTTTGGTGGAGGATTATTGGGCCTTTGGTGGTGGGCGTGGTGTGGTAACTTACATTTGAGAAATATGTGAACCTGTACTCCTAAAAAACATACAGTGTTACACATATCAGCGTTACTTCAAAAACATAATTAAAAAAGTAGTAAAAAGTTCTGTTGCTTTACAAAAAAAAAAATAGCCAATCCTAACTGTGCTTATCCTGCCTAGTTAACCCGTTTCCCGGAGCCACAATAAAGACTTGCCTGTATCTTTTTCTTGATCCCTCTGCTTCCTGCCTGGCCTGGGGCTTCCCCATGTGACCCCCACAGTGTGTCTCCCTTCTTGGGAACTATGGGTAAACTGTCTTCTCAAAGACAGTCATCACCTGGTCTGTTGGACTCATCATGTTTTAAATAATAACAACAAACTTGCTTTTAAAGCACAGAAGGCAGCCTTATTAAAATGAGAAATTAGATTAAATGAACTTTTGGGAGACTTCAGCTTTTTAAAACTGATAGAACATGATAGCAGTTTCAGGTTTGCATGACTGAAAATCAATTTGTGTATATATTATGTTAGGTTCACTGTAAAAGTTAATTCTTTCCTCATCATACCATCATACCCTTTTATTCTGATTTACCTTTTCCCTACTGATAACCACTAATCAGTCTCATGGTCCAAAGCCTTATTTTTACTTTATTTAGTTTATCGGTTTGTTTTCTAAATAAAGCAAACAAGTGAAATGAGTCTCGGTTGAATGTCATGAGTGAAATTGAGTCTCTGTTGAATGATTCAGACAGGCTTGAGATAGGGGGGTCTGTTGCTTCTTCCTCACTCCCCCAGGATCCTAACTCTGGGAGTCCTCCCTCTCTGTCCACACTGGCTGAAGGAGGAGGCCCTGCCTTGCCGCCCTTGCTGCTCACTGCCTGCAGGCTGCGGGCCGAATTCCTATCCATTCCTAAGAAAGGACCCTGCCTCTTAGAGGTGCAGATGGGGACCCTGAAAACTGCCCCATCATATCACGCTAAGTCCCTTTGAAACTCGGAGGCTGTAGAGTGCAAGAGAATTCAATTCAATAGCTTGAATGTGGAACTGTTAATTACCCCAACTAAAAGCCCTCATTTATTAAGACTAGAATCTCAAATTTTTTTGTTTTTCCAGAATCACAGACTTGCTCAGAAGGCGTTGTCCCAATCCTCTCCCCCTCTCCAAGCAGCACTCTCTTCTGCAGAGCCTCTCTCTTCTTTATTGTGGTTGGAACTCTTAGCCTGAGGTTTCCTCTCATCATACTTTTTTAGCTGCACAACGCAGCCTTGTTCGCTATACCCATAGTGCTGTACAGCAGGTCTCCCCAACTTTTTCATTGAGCAACAGCTCCCCATTTCCTCTCCCCCCACCCTCTGGCAACCACCGTCTTGCTTTCTGACTTTGAGTCTATTTTAGATTTCAAAGCAGTGAAGTGTTTATCTTCCTTACTGCATCTTACAGGCAGTTTTTGGACTCTGGTGTTGCTCCAGCTTGGCAGCGAATGGCACGGGGTACAAGACTTCGGGCGTAGCTGCCACTCTGGTTACAAAGACTGGCAAACCTGTTAGGTGCAGGTTCCTGTTACTGGGGTCCCAGGCAGTGGCGTATGTGTGGCTCTCACTCCTGGAGAAAACACTCTGGGAACTGTACTTGCCAAAAGAACAGTTTTCCCTTGTAAATCCCCTAGATGGCGCTACTTGTCAAGTGTGAGTGTTTTCTTTCCCTTCTTTCCCTCCCCTTTGCTCTTTCTTTGGAAGTTGCTGGCATCTCGCTGTGGCCCCCAGGCCTAAGTTAGTGTCCGTTGTGTTAGCGGAAAGTACGTTTGTCAGACTTGGTGAGTGACGTCAGAGATGATTTCTACTGGAAATAATCCTCACCTCTGGGTATTTCAAAACGGTTTACAGTGGGAACGTGATGTATGACTTGTTGATGTGTGCTGCGCGTGCCTCTCATTCTTGGGTGCGTGACTGTGTGCTGGTAATTCTGTGCGCCGGGAGGAGGTGGCTGATCTTTACAGTGAGATGATGGGGTGGGTGGGGAGGGTGAGACATCAGAGGTCAACAGGACTCCACATCCTTTCCTCTTTGTCCCTTCCTGTCCCTGCTTCAGCTTTTCTTTAGATAAGAAAAATACCTAGAGGTTCTGATCCATTACAAGCCTCCAAATATCTCCCCTGTTGAATCAATATGGGCTAATGCCACTAGGGCACACTCTGCTTTTACAGTTTCAGAGGTCTTACAAATGTGTATTCACTCACATCCTTAGCTGAAATCATAGTGATTTGGATATCATAATTTTAATAATGGGATGAAAGGATGACTTAGGAACATAGGGAGACATTTTGTGACGGGGGGATGTTCTAGTGGGAAACGATGGGTGTCCTGAGGGATGAACGAACACCTGGGGCATGACAGATGCTAGAAGGAAGCACTCAGATGGGACGAGGGAGGAAATGAAGTGTTCAGTGCCGAGACACTTTTCCAGGCATTGCTGAGAATTGCTGGCCTGCTATTTAATGGGGCACCCTAGATCCCATCAGGATAACTGGGGAGCATTCTGGTAGAGAGGAGATGCTCACCAGTCTTTGCAGGATTCCTGGTAAATGTCCATGTGTTCTCAAGCTAAGTTACAGGCACTGTATTTCTTTCTGGAAATGGCTTTATGTTGAGAAGTCACTATAGAGTAAACTCAGTCTTTGGAGGAGAAAAGTTTGGATGCCCATTGGTGAAAATGGATGGGCTGCAGCTTTTGGTGCCATATGTTGTGTATTATTGACAACATTTCATGGCTTTGAAATGTGATTTTCATTTGGGGTGATGGAAGGCATTTGAAGATGCGGTGGGTCATCAGGAGAACTGGGGTCAGAGTAGGCTCATATTTTCTGGGCTTTAGAGTGTGAAATGTGAAGTGAAGAGAGTAGTCAGAAAAGGAACAGTTGTTATTCAAAAAACTGGTTATGTTGGGTTTATGCTCTTCCGTTTCTCTTTGTTGTTAATTTACATATGACAGTGTGAAGTACAACTTCTGCCTGGATGACCTTTGTTTTCCATTTTTTTTATTCTCTAGGGTGTGGTTCTATCTTCAGTATTGTATAGCCCACTCATGCGGAGATGCAAATAGTCTTTTTTTTTTTCAAAGATTTATTTATTTATGCATACAAGAACTGGGGTGTAAGCCAGAGGTGTGGATTGGTGAGAGGATTCACCAGAGAAAAAGCAGGGAGCAGAACAGGCAGATGGACAGAAATACGCTGCTGAGGGGAGCAGTGGGCGAGGCAGGAGAGGTCTGCTGCGCCATGTGGGAAGCTCCCTGGTGGTGGATCGAATTAGTGCTGCAGTGGCTGCGGATAGCTTTATAGTGCTGAGATTTAACCCGTTGCGACACCAGGGAGGCCCTGCAAATAGTGTTGTGAGAAAAGAAGGGCAGGAGACTGAAGTGAGAGAGGCTGATGCGAGAGCAGCCTGTCACCACCCCGGTGTCCTGACCCCGAGAGCAGGCAGGCACACCTTAGCCACCCCCCAACTCCTGTATAAGGTGGTGATGTCTGACGTGCCATGCGATGGGAACACACCGTCCTAGCAGTTGATCCAACTTCTTAAATAGAAGTTGGGTTCTATTCTATCTTACATGTGCACATGATCAACTTCTAAGATGTTGGCTGATAAAAGCTTAAAATATCACCTCTCCGAGGGATTTTTCCACTTTAATTATGAACTCTTGAATGAAATTCAGAGTCCTCAGCTTTGTGTTCTGTGTCCTCTGTGCTGGTCCCAGTCTTAGCTGCTAGACAGATTTCCCTTTACCTTGCAAGTTAGCCATGTTGTTGAACTGCAAGCTCTTCTAAGGCAGGTAGATGATTTACTACTTGGCGTCTATGTAGGTGCCCGATGAGTCATGCTCCCCTGAATTCACACCCTGTGTAGTCTACTCCTCCACTGAATCTGGACTGACGTTATGGCTTGCTTGGACGAGTACATTATGGTGGGAGTGATGTTGGGCTTAGACGAGAAGAGGCACAATAACATCTGCTTTTGTTGTCTTGCTGTCTGGATTGCCGTGCAAGAAAACCTGCACCAACTACCTTGAGTATAAGTTCTAGAAGAGAGAAGCCCTCGAGAATAAGAGACCCTGAGGGGAGCTAAATGTCCATTTAGCTTCCAGCTATTTCAGTAGCCCCGGCTGAAGTGCCAGACCATCATGAAGCCATCTTGAACTTCCCAGCCCTGGTGGAAATGTGAGTTGAGTGTGGTGCAAAGACAAGCCTGCTCCTGAGTCCCACAAGGCTGGCAGAACTGTGAACAAACCAATGGTTGCTGCTGTCCTAAGCCACTAAGTTCTGGTGTTTTTTCCATAGGGACAGTTGATACAGTATTGTAATTGTCTTTGTATCGCATGCCAAATGGGGTTTGACTAGTTGGCTCATTGTTTCCTAGGCGTGTTTCACACAGTCATACCTTCTCATGCACCTTTGCTCATGTTCTTCCAACCTAGAAATCAAACATGGAAAAATAATTTTCCTTTTATTACCCAGTACAATCCAGGCTCCATTTTCTGACACTCCATCTAGATCTTTCTCCTGAACTCCTGCCATTTGCTATTTGGTCTAATCTCCCTTTTTTTTTTTTTTTAAAGATTTATTTACTTATGCATAAAGGAGCTGGGGTGCAGGCCAGAGGTGGGGGAGTGGTGGTGATAAGGGGATTCACCAGAGACAGAGTGCAGAGCAGAACTGAAATACACTGCTAAGAGGAGAATGGGTAAGACAGGAGAGGTCTGCTGCACGTTGTGGGAATCTCCCTGGTGGGGGATCAAACTCGCGCTGCAGTAGTTACGATAGCTTCATAGTGCTGAGACTCAACCCTTGCACCACCAGGAGGCACCCTATCTTCCCTTTTGGAATGTGTTTTCTTGCTACAGTTCCATTTTAAACTCTTTATGGGTCCGCTCTATTTTTTTTAAACATCTCTGTTGAGATGTAATTCACATACCAATACACTCACTCACTTGAATTGTACAATTTGATGTGCTTTACTGTGTTTGTAGAGTTGTGCAACTATCACCACAACCTAAGTTTAGAATCCTTCCATCTGTTTAAAAAGAAACCCTATCCCCATTGGTAGTAACCCCCCATGCTGCCCCCCCAGCCAGAGCGGCAACCACTAATCTACTTTGGGTCTCTACTGATTTAGGATATTTTTAAAATTTTGGTTAAGGAGCAGAAGCCAAACCACTCTGCGTCGACTAATTGAGTGAAAACTCTAAAGTCCTATTTTAAGACCCCCAGGGATGACGAGGCAGTTGCGCAATTTCAGGTTGTGGTTTCCGTGGCACCTCGCTCCATGTCTGACATTGCAGCTCTGTGATTCTGTCCTCAGCGTCTGACACAGTGAACTGCAGAGAGGGCAAACTGGGAGCTTGAATCAAACCTCCCCCTGCTGGTTACTACTTCTAAGGTCGAGGGCTAGTTACCCAGTATCTCTGAGCCTCAGTTTCCTCAGTGAGAAGACGCTGTAGGGTAAATGTGGCGACCAGGTGAAAAGACACAAGGAGACACACCCCATTGTACCAGCAAAACTACTTCCCTCCCTCCTCCTGAGGCTCCTGGCTGAGCCCTTCTCATGGCACAGTGAGTCAGAGGGGCTCTGTCCTCTGCTTCCTCCTCCACCCCAGCTGCACCCCACTTTGTCCAAGAGGTTGGGCTGCTTGAATGTGCAATGGGAGGTCCAAGGCACTGTTGGGGTGGAGGGGTCCGGGGAGCTGAGGACAGTGTGAGAGTCCTTGGGGGACAATGTGATCCCCTAGGGCCAGCCACCTCCACACAGAAGTCCCTTTGGACGGACTTTTGGGTTACCTGCAGATTGCTGACATTTTTATAAGGGTGACATAGGTTTGCTACACATTGTGATGCTTTGGTTTCCCCAAAAGAGGCAGGAGAGAAAAACAAATGTGGACAGTTACAGGGTCAGGCTTCTGTGAATATGCTAGCGGGCTTGGTGCATTCTGTTCTCTTTGTTTATTGACTTTAACAAATCTTTAAAAAATTTTACAATTTGGACAGCATGTTGGTCTCCCCTGTCCTTGGAGAGAGCGAGGGGGGACCAGGCCGCCTACCGAGTGCTGATTATGGTTCGCTGCCTGCCTGCCCGTGGCTCTCTGCTGGAACCCCCGCTGGGGACTCCCAGGGCAGGCAGCAGGCTTCACTGGCAGCGCAGCTGCTATACAGTCAGGTGTTCCTGGGGCGGGGGTGGAGGCAAGGTGACAAGTCTGAGAGACAGTGGGACTGCTCCTCTGCTCGGCCGCATGGGGCAGGACTGGCACATTTGCTGTCCAGGGCTCTGAGTTTTGGTTCCCACTTTGGGGAGAGAAGACCGAGAAGAGCCTTTTGAACTTCACCTTCCACCTGGTGCTGTAGTCCCAATGCACCCGCCTCAGTGACCTGCCCCTCCAGTCTCCCTCACACCTGCTGAACATTCTGGCGCACTCTGGATGCCCTGGTGCGCATTTCTGGCCTCCCCATAGCTCCACGCCTGCTGGCTTCTCCGTGTGGTACCCCCACCTCTCCCTGCAATGAAGTGGTGGTAGATGCCAGTGGGGCCTGCACTTCAAGAGCCCGGAGCTTCAGGGATTTTAGGTCTGCTGACTCTTAAAAGAACTCCCATCATCAGGCTGTGGCTTCTGCAGGGTTAAGGCTACCTTTCTCTCAGTCTTCTATCAGCTCTAGTCTTTGTTAGAAGGGCTCAAAATGGGCTTTGTTAGCTTCTCTCAGCACAGCCAGAGTGAGCCACGGTGGCGGTGGCGTTGCCCCTGTGTCCAAAGTGCAGGCTCGGGCTGGGAGGTGAGGATGTGAGCAGAGACACGCCGGGGACCCAGGTCCATCCACCGGATATTTTCACCTGCCTCCTTTCCCGCTCCCCTCTCTCCACACTTGTAAACATGGGGAAGCGAGGTCAGCACACACGTGCAGGCCTCCCCTTCGTGCAATGTCTCTGGGTCACCACTTCCTGTTTGTGAGTCATCAGGAAGGTGATTCCCCCCATGCTTAATATCCTTGGGATACTCTCATCACTCAGCATCTACCCCGCTTCCTTTCTTCTCTCCCTTACTTAAAAACAACAAAAAAAGTGGGCCTCCCTGGTGGCGCAGCGGTTAAGCACTGAGCTATGGAGCTGTTGGCAGCAGCGACACGAGTTCAACACCCGGCCAGGGAGATTCCCACATGGTGCAGTGGACCTCTCCTGCCTCGCCCGCTGCTCCCCTCAGCAGTGTATTTCCTTCGATCTGCCTGTGCTGCTCCCCACTCTGTCTCTGGTGAACCCTCTCACCACCCCACACCTCTGGCCTGTACCCCAACTTGTATGCATAAATAAATAAAATCTTTAAGAAAAAAAAACACACACACACAAAAAACAAAAAAAAAGTAAGCCCCTCACCAACTGCCCCCCCAAACCTGAACTAAATGAAACAGCACAGCTGCTGGGCTGAGCTGCTCAAGCTCACGGAATGCACAGCCAGCCTCGGCTCCTCCTCGGAAGGATGGCTGAGTGCCTGGATTTAATTGGATAGTTAATTACAAGTGAAGTTGACTCTTGAGTGCCTCTCCTTCTGCAACAAGATCTGTCCTAGATCTTTCCTACTAAGGAAAGGGGGGAGGTATTTGGCTGCCCCCCAAGATAAAGAATGAATCAAACTACCAGAATAAGATACCCCAGGAGGCATGAGATGGCACTGTAAGGATTTGTTATAGTCAACTGAGACAGATCTTCGGAGGCTAGTTCCTAAGACAACCCCCACTGCACCCTCCTCCCCTTTCCCCTGCCAATGTTTTCCTTTCCTTCCCTTCCTCTTCTTTCTTCTCTCCCTCCCTCCCTTCTACCTTTCCTCTCTCTCATTGTCTCTCCCTCACCCCGTTCCTGCCTCTCTTTCTTCTCCCTCCCCCACTTTCCCCCCACTACTCTTTGCCTCCCTCCCTCCCTCTCCCTTCCCTTCCTCCTTAAATCCTGCACCATGCTTATTCTCTGCCCATTTCTTTCTGCTTTTCGCAGTAGGGAAGGGATTTGAATTAAGTGTTTGGGCTTATTATTCATTCCATAACCATTTATTGAGTACCTACTATATGCCAAGCTAGTCCTGGAGCTCAGAGATGTGTAAGATGCCTTCTGGCCTTGAAGAACCTCACTGTCAGAGGAGACATTTGGCTCATTCATTCACTAAGGATGAACACCCAGACTGTTAAATGATGTTTTAAATGAAATGTGGGCAAGGCTAGAGGCCCAGGGAATCAGGCGGAATTCACAACTAGAGAAGGGAAAGAATCCGGGATCATGAGTGCATTTTGGGTGGATTTACCAGGTTTTGGAATGTCCATCCTGCTGAGATTGGCATTGGGAAAGACAGCAGTGGGGTTGGGAAGACTTAGGTCAATTTTAAGGGCCCAGGACCTCAGAGAGTACCTTCCCAGACCCTCAAATTTTCTTGGCAGAGTTAGAAGGGAGGCTGGACTGGAGAGGGGCTTGGTGGTTGGGGGGAATAGCTGGAGTGAGTAGCACAAAGTGCTGTCTGGCCCCTCCAAGCTTTGTTGCGGTGTTGGGCGTGCAGGGGTGCAGTGATTTCCTATGAAGTGGGGCTCCCACTCTCTTCACAGTTTCTTCATTATTTTCCTGCACTCTGAGCTGTTAAACTGTGGATGGAAGTAGAACTGAGGGACTTTAAATCAGTGCCATGGAAAACTTGAACTAGAGGAATCTAAAGAATCACTGCTCAGCCTCCCTCCCATGCCCCTCTGCCCTGCAGTGGTGTGCAGCCCGGGTCCCTGACTTAATTTCCCCAGTAGGGGCTTGTGACCCACAGCTTGGGTTTGGACTGTTCAGGGCTTGGCGCTACACAGACACGGCCTGTGCAACAGCTCTAACTCGCAGTGGCTTCATCCATCTAGTCAAGAGGGTCTCAGGACCTGTGGGGGGGTTGTGTGAGCCTAAATGAGAACGATGCAGGCAGAGTGTGTGACACAGATCGTGACGCCCTGTGTGGAGAATGTCAGAATGTCAGCTGCAGGGCGATGGCCCAGGGCTCGGCTCCTGACAAAGGGCCACTCTCCTCTGCCTGGTCACGCTCTTGTTTGCGCACTGCAGTTGCCCCTGTCCACTTAATCTTAATCCCTTTCTAATCGCCCCTGGTGGTGAGAAGATATCCAGTGGCTGGCCTGGTCTGGTGAGTGCCCCTCCCATTCTGTATGAGTCTTCTGAGCTCCACAGGCCTGATAAAATTTCATGTATTATTTGGGCTCATTCACTGGGGTTATTTGGGAAGCATGGCTTTGTGAGGCTTCTGGGAGCTTGGCTGGGAATTATGCAACCGCTTCAGCCTGGGGCACCCAAGCCGCTGCCTCCTATAGCGAATGGCCCTAAGCTGGTAGAAAATTTGCTGGGAAAGCCCGTGAAGTCCAGCTTCTTAGGTTCCCAGAGGAGAGAGAGTGCAAGTGAGCTCAGAGGCTCTCTTCTCTCCAGAGACTCATATATTGACTGACCTTGGCTGCAAGCCCATTGATGAGGAAAGAGGGGTGGAGATTAGACTGATTCTTAGTCTTGAGTCTCAACAGGTCAAGTGGTCTCCAGGGGCTGTGCCTGTAAGGGAGAAGGAAGTCGAAGAGGGGAGGGACCAAGGAGGTGGGAGGGGTGAGAAAGGAAAGGAGAAGGGAAGAGTGTGGGGTGGTGGAAAGGGTCCTCTGAAAGTGCATTAAATGGCTTGTTTGCTTCAGATGTCCCTCCTCCCAAACTTCTGTGTCTCTCCTTGAGATTATTCTGCTCCTAGCCCCTCAAGTACTCTTTTTTTTTTTAAAGATTTATTTATTTATGCATACAAGCTGGGGTAGAGGCCAGAGGCATGGGGCGGCGAGAGGGTTCACCAGAGACAGAGTGGGGAGCAGCACAGGTCGATTGACGGGAATATACTGCTGAGGGGAGCAGCAGGCAAGGCAGGAAAGGTCTGCTGTGCCATGTGGGAATCTCCCTGGCCGGGCCCCGGCGTCGAACTCACGTTGCTGCTGCCACAGCACAGCGCTTAACCGCTGCGCCACCAGGGAAGCCCTAAAGATTTATTTATTTATGCATAGGAGCTGGGGAGTAGGCCAGAGGTGTGGGGTGGTGAGAGGATTCACCAGAGAGAGAGTGGGAGCAGAACAGGCAGATAGACTGAAGTACACTGCTGAGGAGAGCAGTGGGCAAGGCAGGAGAGGTCTGCTGCGCCATGTGGGAAGCTCCCTGCATCCCCTTCCTTCCCCCCTGGCTGCTTGTGGTGCTTATAAGCAGCTTCTGGGGCTGGGCACTGGAGCCCTGAGGTGGAAGGCTCTGGTACTCAAACCTGGATGGGACCGGGGAGGCTATCGAGTCTCACCCACTGCGGTGGGCCTCTGTGTGGCCATTCTGAAGCCTCCAGTGGTAGGACGGCCTGGGTGCTGCCCAGAGGCAGAGCTCTGGGTGGCCTGCGGGAGACTCCTCCTCTGCCATGGGAGCTTTAGGGGCCCCGTGCTCAAACCTGGCTGGTGCCCGGCGAGGTGAAAGCAGCAACTCCTGCTGCTGCCACTTTTAGCGCAGTAGGGTGGGAAACCTCCATTGCTGCTGCCACTTTTTGCGTGGCACTCAAAGGCTCTGGAGCAGCAGGGTGGGAAGCATGTCTTCAATCCCCACCCTTGCTCTGCTGTGGTTTATCTGCAGAAGCAGATCTGCTGCAGTTTTATTGAGTGTGTGTTGTGTCTACAAGCTGCCCATACTTAATTTGGTCTTTTGAGGTAGGTGCTATCATTCCCATTTTACAGATGAGTAGTCCTGTTACCATGTCCCCATGGACTCTGGGTGCTGGTGGCTTATTGGAGCTGAGGAGCGCTGGCCTCAGCCTGCCACCTGTAGGTCTTCTCACTTCCCTGCCCCCAAAGCAAGGCTGGCTTCAGTCATGGCTCCCTGCAGCCAACAGGCTCACTGGCCTGCCCTGGCCTGAGTGCAGGTGGGCTGGGCTTTTCCCCCTTTTATATCTGGCTGTAGGATTCAAAAATGAGCCAATCAGACATGAGCTAAATGGGCAAAATGTGTTCAAACCCACTTCATTAGTTAATTATGCAGATTGAAAAATGGAAAATGGGCTGATTGGTGTTAAATGCTTCAATCAGATGCTTACGATTGAAGACAGTCCAATCAGACTTGTAGGGTGGGGCACCCTGAAGGGGATATAAGGCAGAGCAAGAGCCTGCTCCTGATTTCTCAAGAAGAAGCATTCTGCTCATACATTGGAAGAAGTCAAAGTGTGATCAACCTTTGAAGAGAAAAGAAGGATTCTTTGGAAGGAGTGTGCAGCCAGCCTCTGGAGAAAGGATTCTGCTCCTAATCTTCAGAGAAGCAGCATTCTGCTCCCGGCCTATGAAACAAGAAGGATTTGTTGGACCACCTTCAAAGGAGAAGAAGTCAGCAGCTGGCCTTTGAAGAAGATGCATTCATGAGACCACCTTCGAAGGATTCTGCTCCCAGCTTCTGAATAGAGAGATGCTTCGTGAGATTCACCAGACTGTAGCCTTCAGAGCCTTCTAGATCTCCACACCTCCGTAGACCCTCGCAAAGACTCGGCCACTGCACCTGTCTCTGGCCCTGCCTCTGACGTCCCCTGCAACTAGCACTGTTGGGCTCAGCCTGGCCTCTCAGAGAGCTGACCACAGCCCCTGGTTCTCCAGCACCACCTCCTGGTGCTGCTGAGGCCCGCGCTGTCTGGTTCAGCATCTGGCCCAAACTTCAGACTGCTGCTGTGGTGCCTGCAGTGTCACCTCATCTGCCACGAGTGGCCTTTGTTTGAGACTTCTGGACACTGCAGACACTATGTGGGGTGAGAGAGCCAGCCACTTGTGGCCTCAAAACTCACTTTTCCTAATTCTCTTGTTTGTTAAATTAACTGTTGCTATTGAACTCTAAGCCTGAGTAGTCTTGCAGTGACCTGTCCCCCACCCTCATCCCTGTCTTTAGTATCCTTTGAGCTCTATTTGAGCACCCTTTGAAGGGTATTTTGTTCTGTCTTTGCACTGTTTCAGTCTGAGGCTCAGAGGGGTTAAGTGGCATGTTCCAGACCATATGACTATTAAGTGTCAGTGCCAGTTCTTAGCTCCAGTTCTGCCTGGTGATTTATGCAACCCAAATGTTCTGTTGATTCTGCAAAATATGTCTTGATTCTGTCCACCTTTCTTCATGCTCGAGTACATCCAGGACAGGTCACCATCATGTTTTACTGGCAACTTGCAATAAGTTCCTATCTGGTTTCCCTGTCCCTGCTTTGTCGCTTTCCAATGTGTTTTTCACAGAGCTGCTGGAGAAATCTTAATGGTAAATTGTGAGGCCTGCATGTTAAACTCAAGTGCTTCCCAATGCCCTTGTACTAAGATCTGGACTTCTTTTCAGACTGCAGGGTCTGAAAAGCTGACTCAGCTTTCCCAGAGCAGTGGGGAGGATGAGGGGTCTGAAATTCATCACACAGTTTCATTAGTGTCCCTGTCTTCTTTATTCAGCATTCTATGCCACACGGGACATTCAGTTCATTTCCTACCTCAGGACATTAGCACATGCTGCCTTTTCATTGTGGAAAATACTACCACCAACCTTCACTGGCCAATTTTTATTCATCCTTTGGGTCTCAGCTTACATGTCACTTCCTTATAGAACAGAGATAGCGCCTGAACTAACCTGAACTTTCCAAAACCACCGTGTACTTGGAGCTTCTCAGTAGGCAAAGAACAAAACATGTTGAGTTACAAAGGTCTCACTGTTAGAAAAAAGAGAAAATGCTAGTTCTTCATGGGTGAGGGTTTCCTTGGGCACTGAATTCAAATAACAATTTCCTTCACAGGCTCTTCCATAGGAATCTTTTACTAAAGTAAATGGTAGGTTGTCCTCAACTTAAGTCATATGACTGAGGGTGGATTGGATGGACAAAAATTACTCGTGGGTCTTAGTCTCAGGGATCTCTGCAGGAGGAGCTGTCCAGGGAAGGCTTCACAGAAGAGGCAGAAAGACCTTTCCCTTATGGATCAAAAAAATTTAGAATAGCTTGAGGAGAAGACAGCCTGGGCAGGGATTGATAAATTATGTGAATAAGATCATGAGAAAGGACTTAACATATTGCCTGTTGTGTCTGCTGCATATTAGCTTAGTTCAGTCTAGCCCTTGAAGGTCAGTAATGCACTCTGGATTATGGCAGCCAGTGTGATTTAGGCCAGTCCACAAAAGGACTAGTCCCTGACCATCTCCTGTGCCTACTTCCACCTTATTCACCCAAACATTTGGCCAACTCTGCCAAGTAGGGCTGGGACTACCACGTGGCGTACAAGGCCCTGAGGGTACCTCAGGACACCTGAGAGTTGGGTGCAATTTAGAGATTAACTAATCTCTTGGGAGATTAACTCCCTCTGGTCAATGTCTGATTTAGCCAAACAGATTATCTTCTATTATGCTGAAAAGAGAAAGAGAAAACGTTGATTCAAGTGTGTGGAGAGGAAGTGGGAGGGTGGCAATAGAAAGACAGGAGGAACTGGACATATTCATTTAAACATCTTTTCCAAAAACATCTGACTTAGTTTCTTTACATTGTCAAGAAGGTTTTTAAAGCCCAGCTGCCTCTTATTAATCCTGTTTGGGCCGATCCCCTTCCCGCCAACCTTGTGCTCGGACTTTGCCAGCATAAACGGCCTGGTGGAAGTGGAGGGCATGCTGAGTGACGTCAGTGACTGGGCCCGGGCTTCAGATCTCAACCCAAGCAGCTGAGAACACAGTGCCTTGGTCTCCTTCCAGTGAGAATATAAAATACTCTACCCTAGAAGGCCTGAAAGGCATGGGGCAGCCCCAGAGGATGGAAGGGGAGCGTAGGATGCCTACACGGTGTGACTTAGGGGACAGCCTCCGGACCCCAGGGGCATAAGTATCTCTCAGAAGGAGGTGGGGTAAGGGATGGGCTTTGGGGGAATCATAGAACCTTGAGCTTGAATGTAGGCATTCACCGGTGGTACAACCCTGGGCAAGTTAACTAATATCTCTGCACAGTGTAGCCTCAAAGGTACAATGTGAATCCCGATACCAGTACCCACAGAAGAGGGATTTTGGATCCAGTGTTTCTTTATGCAAAGGACTCAGCACAGACAGGCTCTGGTGCACAATAGATGTTCAATGAATGTTTCCTCCCTCACTTTTTCCTTTCCTCTCTTCTTCCCTCCTTCCTTTTCTCCTCTTCACTGTCCTTCTCCTCCTCCTTCATAAAAGCTAATATCCAACTATCTGTGGGAGTGTGGTGGGGATGAAATCAATAAGGAACATGTCGACCCTTCACATGCAAAAGACTTAGAAATCAGAGGCAGCAGATACTTCTGAAAGCTGAGATACTAGAAGGGGCAAAAGGCAGAAAACTGGTGGGAAGTTTGTTTGCCGTGTCTTCAGGCAGCCTGGGAACTACCCCTCTAACTGCTTTCTCCCCACCTTCAATATTGCTGATTTATTTGGGTACTCAGGTAAAGTGCTGAAAACAGAACTAAGTGAAACTTTGCACACTGCTCGATTCCTCCTCAAGCTCTGGTGAAGTTCACCAGGAATTAGCCCTATCTAGTCATGAAGAAGCTCTCATATGTTTAGCTTGTCACCGTTAGGTAGGAAAAAGGTCAAGTACCACCAAAGATTTGAGGCAAGATTATAGTTTGTAAGATGAAAAAAAAATGAAAGAAAAAAGAAGACAATGTAGAACAATCCAAGAGATAAGAGGAAATATCTCTATGAAATAAGAACAAGTGGTCATAAAGAAACATTCAGAGAACAGAAGGACTTCTGAAGTAGATCTTGCTCAGTGAAAAAAAAAATACCAGCAGATTATAAAGACAGCCTGCTGAATGGGAGAATGTATTTTTACATGGCATATCAGATAATGGATTAATATTTAAGGTATACTCTAAGGTATATAAGGAAATCATCAAATTTAATAATAAGAAAACAAACAACCCTTCAATATTGGTAGATCTGGATAGATTACCTGCCATCAAAAATACAAAAAAATGTTCATTATCACTTCTTGTTAGGAAAGTGCAAGTCAAGGACACAAAGAGATTTCATCTAAAATATGTGAGAATGGCTTGAAACAGGAAGACTGCTAGCAAGTTGGCAGGGATGTGGAGAAAGAGGGCATGTACACTACTGGTGGGCATGTTAGTTGGTGCAGCAATTTTGGAAAGTGGCATAGACCTTGTTCAGAAAACTAAAAATAGAGCTATCATATGATCCAGCCATCTCAATTTTGGGTATCTAGCTGAGGAATATGCATTCATAAACTGGAAGAGTTATACTCACCACAGCGTTTACTGTAGCATTACTTACAATCAGTAAGATTTTGGAAGCAACTTAAATGCCCACTGATAGATGATTGGATAAAGAAGAGGGAACTGTATTCTATTAAAAGGACAGATGAAATTTTGCCATTTGCAGCAAAATGGAAGGAACTCAAGGGAATTGTGGGAAGCAAAATTAGAAAGCTAAAGACAAATACTGCGTGATTTCACCTATATGTGCAATATAGGGAACTAAAGCAGATGAATGGTCAAAACAAAGTAAAAATAAGCTTGTGGGCATTGATGACTGAACTGAGTTTACTAGAAGTAACTAAGGTGAAGTTTGGGGGCAAGTGTGGAAGGGGTATAATGGCTAGTGGCAGCTGTTTCATTTTGTTTTTTTCTTTAAAATGTAAATACTTAAAAGAAAGGTTTGTATTAGAGACTTGTGCACTTCATTTTATACTAATCATGAAAAAGCAAAAGAAGTTGTATTGCTACAGACACTGCTGTTTTCATGACACCAGGTCCTTCCTGATGACTGTATCCAAAGGATTTTTTGTTGTTGTTCTGGAGTTTTCCTGGCCCTCTTTGGAATCTGACATTATTGATGACTCTTAAGTGTTGTGTGGATCTGACTGCTCACTTGCCTGTAATTGCCCTGCAACTCCGTCTGGGAAATGGAGTATTTTGGAGTCTACAATACTGAGAAAGTATTAGCTTTCTCTAGTGAAAAACAGAAATAATGGAGAAATCTAGCTTTTTTCTGTTTATCTGTCTCTCAATCATGTATATCTATCTATCTATCCATCCATCCATCCATCCATCCATCCATCCATCCATCCATCCAGCAACCCACCCACCCACCCACCCATCTGTCCATCCATCCATCCATCCATCCATCCACGCACCCACCCATCTGTCCATCCATCCATCCGTCATCTATCTACCTGTCATCTGTCATCTGTCTATGTTTGAGGAAATTATTGTGAGGAATTGGCTGTCACAATTGTGGAGGCCAAGAAGTCCCTACACCAAACAGGAAGCAGTTGTAGTTGACTCCAAGCACACAGGCCTGAGAGAAGGCCTGAGAGGAGAAGACTGAGAGGAGAAGCTCAAACAGGCAGGAAGAGCTAATTCTCCCTTCCTCCTCCCTTTTGTTCTGTAGGGCCAGCCCTCAGTGGATTGCACGGTATCTGCTCACATCAAGAGCAGTCTGCTTTGTGCAACCCACAAATTCAAGTCTAATCTTTCCTGCAAACACCATCACAGACACACTCAGAAATAACATTTAACCAGATATCTGGGCATCTCATGGCTCAGTCAGTGTGAAAAATAAAATTAAGCATCACGGAAGGGGAGACTTAGAATGCTGGAAGCAACAAAATAGAGGGGGAGCCATTCCCTGGCTTAGAGATCACACCTATGAGTTTGGGGGGCAAGTACTAGGCTCAAGAACCAGAAGTTGCTCCTGATGGCTGAGCCTTTGCTGGTGCCCTCCCCAGCCGGTGCACTTCTGAGTGTTCTTTCACTTGTGGTGGGGTAACTCCTTTGCTTTAGTGCTGGCTATACCTAACCATTGAGATGCCTCAAGCAGCTGGCATAGGCTGAGTAATGTCACAAATGGCATTTTTCAGTTGACCTTAGTGCCTATTGCATATTTGTAGTACTTTCTCAGAAAATCTTTGATAATCTTCTAAGTTATCACCATTGAACACTCCCCAAAGGCAAAGTTGTTTCTTCCATGATAAACCTCTTCTCTTCCCAAGAGAACTCAGAGATTTTTTTTTTCTGTGCCCCTCAGTACTGCAAGAAATGATTCTTTTTACAAAGGGTAACTGTGATTTTTTTCATTGTGCAAATGTTATACAAATTTCAACTCAGAGTTTATTTTGAAGTAGAATTCAAGTCCTACCTTTGTAATTTTACAATAAGGAATTCCAGTGTTTCTCTGTCTAGTGGGTGGTTGGCTCTTAGTTCAAGAAAGGAAGAAACAGCTCATCCTTCCTCTGTGGCGTGGGTGTCTTGCTTTCTTATTGTAATCGCTGAATGTGGTTGACTAGACTTATTTAAGGTAAGAAACTTGAAAAATTTAAGCATCACTTTACTATCTTTTATTTCAGCTTTATTGACAAAACTGTAAGATATTCCAAGTGTATATCCGTGATAATTTGATCTATGTGTACAATGTGAAAAGCGCCTCCATTTAGTAAATTAATATATCCAAATATATCACATATCTACCTTTTATTTTTAAAAAAGATTTATTTATTTATGCATATAAGAACTGGGGTGTAGGCCAGAGGTGTGGGGTGGTGAGAGGATTCACCAGAGACAGAGTGGGAAGCAGAACAGATGGATGGATTGAAGTACACTGCTGAGCGAAGCAGCAGGCCAGGCAGGAGAGGTCTGCTGTGCCTTGTGGGAATCTCCCTGGCTGGGGATGGAACTCGTGCTGCAGTGGCTGTGGATAGCTTTGTAGGCTGAAACTTAACCCGTTGCGCCACCAGGGAGGCCCCCTACCTTTTATTTTTTAGATGAGAACACTTATGCCCTACTCTCAGCAAATTTCAATTAAATAATCAGAGTTATTACTTATAGTTACCGTGTTTTACATCATATCTTCAGACTTGATACATCTTGTAGCTGAGGGGTTGTATTCTTTTACCAACTTTTCCTTATTCCTCCCACCACACTTTAGCCCCAGCTCTCAGCAACCACTTCTGTACTCTCTGTCTATGCTTGACTTTTTATTTGAGGGGCTTAGATTCCACATATAACTGATACCATGAATGATTTATCTTTTCTGCTTGTTTCACTTAGCATCATGCCTCAATGTCTCTCTTATCACCACGAATGTCAGGATTTCCTTCTTCCTCATGACTGAAGGATATTCCACGTTCCATTGTGCACGCATTCCATGTCTTAGCCATTCATTCACTGATGTACTCTGCGGGGTTTCTGTATCTTGGCTATTGTGAATAATGTCACAATGAACAAGGAGTGCAGATATCCTGTTTCCTGTCCTTTGGCTACATACCTTGACGTGGGATTGCTGGGTCATATGGTAGTTTTATTTGTAATTTTTTGGTGAGCCTCCATGCTGTTTTCTATAGAAGCTGTAGAAATTCCTACTAGCAGTGCATATGAGCTTCTTTCTCTCCACATTCTCACCAACACTTGTTATTTCTTGTCTTTTGATAGTAAACATTCTAACAGGTGAGGTGATAAATCATTGTGGCTTTGATTTGCATTTCCTGATAATTAGTGATGCTGCATATTTTTTCATATACCGTTGGTCATTTGTATGTCTTCTTTGGAAAAACATCTATTTACTTCTTCCATTGCCCATTTTTAATCCCATTCTTTTTTGCTATTGTATTAAATGAAGAATCATTTTTCAATATGCAGAGTGAGGCCAAAATTGACACCTCATTTAATCATAATAATGACACAGACTGACCCTTGCCTGGGTCACTGTTTACAAGCATTGGACAAGCTAGTTCCTGTTTATCTTAAGGCACAAACTGTCCATGTTTATGTTTCTGGACTGTTTCAAGGCCTTTCCCCTATTTTCTGTGCTCCCTCTCCCTTCCCAACTATTAAAACAAAAAACAAAAATCTGAAAAAAAAAAAAAAACCCAAAGGAAAAACACCTACAAATATAGAAAATATGCCCCGCCCCCTACAAAAGAAGATGTCCCGTATGTAAATTTGCATCTTTTTCTATAATGATCTTTATGCTGAGAGTTCTGACTGGTGCCAGGCTTTGAAAGTTTATAAAAGGATGAAAGTAATGAGGCTGAAATGTGGAGTATCCCCTTTCCCGTCCCATATCTCACTTTGGATGAGCCCAGATTGCTCTGGGTGGAGATGCAAGGGTTAATGAGCTGTGACAAAGTTTGTTTGGACTGGTCTAACTGCTTCCTGCAGCTCTGGCTGGTGTTGGAGCTTGCTCCTTTGAGGAGGGCCACATTGGGGGTAAGAGCATAGAGGTGGCTGGGAGTTGTCAGAACATTTGTGGGTGCCCTGGCCAGCACGCTCTGCTAGGTTTAATAACAGCAAAACAGAGTTCCAGAGTCTCTGGATCCTGATGGGGTTCAGGCCAGTTGAAGGTGAAGTCTAAATCTGCTCATCCATAAAATGACAGATTTAGACTTAAAATGGCATGTAACCTGGGCTCTAAGATGCCTAGGGATCCATGAGATCTTTTCAATATTCGAATGACTCATGGAAATCAAAACTTGCCTGTTATATGACCCCACAAGCTAAGCAAAGACACAAAAGTCTTTGCTTTTGGCTGAATCGGTCGTAACCACGCAGTAGTGCCTGCTCTCAATGCCCAGAGGCTGTGACTAGTTGTCTAGGGAACCCACGTGGTGATGTCAAGCCAAAGTCATCTGTTGGACTATTGTGCTATCTGAATTAAAGTATAACTGCTACTATTACTACTGATTATGGTGGCTTTGACACTCAGTCTCTGAGGCACCTTGTAGCTCTGAAGGGCTATAAATCTCTAGGTAGGAGAGAGGAAGATGAAATTGCAAGAAGAATCTTCCTGAGTGTTTAAAGCTGTGAAGGGTATCTGTTCATGAGGCAGGAAAGCTTGCCTCCAGCAATACAGTGTCTTTCCATTCCTAACTGATGCCTTTAACTGGCAACCCTCCTGGTTCTAGAGGAGTCATCAGATGTTGACCACTTACCACTGAGTCGGTACTTCATGTTCTTGCAATACCTACCTCTCCCTCTGCTCACGCCATTCCATGGACACTTACCCTTTTATCTGCCAGGTAACAATGGGCTCCTTAAATCCTTTGTCTAAATGTACTCTATAAAAACTGGCTAAAGGAAACAATATATGCAGGGGAACAACAATTAGTAAAATTTCCTTGGGCTCAGGTTTCCGCACAGATAATCTGAGTACTCAATGAAAATACATTGAAATAAATGATGTGAGTGCAATTTGATTTGTCAAAGTTAGTTAATGCTGCCTGAATCATTGGAAAGTTTTGATATTTAAAATGGGCTGGTCTGCCTCATTGGTTTTTTATTAAATCTATTCTTCATGGAGAATCTGGATAAATAGTCTGAAAAAGGAATGCTTGAGACATCCAAGCAAAAGAAATTGCTCTCCAGCTCACTCACTTTGGAAGCTTTCTTTCACTTTAATACTTCTGGATTTCATTTGTCATCTTTAAAGAAGTATGATGTTTTCACCACGCAAACAAAAGAACAAAAAGAAGGCAGGAAGGATGGAAAGAAACAAATTAGTTTTGGACTTTGCTACTCAGGATTGGTGGCACCTCAGAGTCACAAAATTCATGCAGAGAATATAGTCACAGAAGTATTTGAGAAAATGGCAAACTTACCTTTTACTTCTTTAAAAAATTTAAAAAGTCGGGCCTCCCCGGTGGCGCAGCGGTTGAGCGCTTTGCTGTGGAGCTGTCGGCAGCGGCGACGCGAGTTCGACGCCCGGCCGGGGAGAATCCCACATGATGCGGCAGACCTCTCCTGCCTCGCCCGCTGCTCCCCTCAGCAGTGTACCTCTGGTCTGCCTGTTCTGCTCCCCGCTCTGTCTCTGGTGGATCCTCTCGCCGCCCCACGCCTCTGGCCTGTACCCCAGCTTGTATGTATAAATAAAAAAAAAATTTAAAAAGTCAAATGTATTCAACAGAGTAATAAGTGTATTTGCAAATAATATTTTATTGACTATAATCCAGGCACTGTGTTAAGCATTTTTTTTAATGCACTCTTGCATTTAATCCTAGCAATCCTATCAATATGGCAGTTCCTACTGCTTTTATAGATAAGAAAACTGAAATTCTGTTAGAGGAACGGTGAGGACTTCTAGCCAGTGGGGGATAGTTACAGCGAAGCTGGAGCTTTCCAAACTCTATCCCCTGGTGTCTTTCCAGAGTTCACCTCCTTCTCTGTGCCACCCATATCTCAGGGGCCTCACACTACAACTCCCTACTTGCCAGGAACCAAACTTCCTGAAAGGGGGGCTGCTTGGAAGAAGTAAGGAGCTGGGTGGCCATGCTGAGGAGGAAAATACCGAAGCCACACAGGCAGAAGCTTCTCCTGGCCCCTCTGTTTGCAACTTCAGCGCTTTGGCAGACGGCATGATCCTGTTCTGCCGAGAGACTGTGGCAGATGCCATCTTGACCTTCTGGTGGATTCAGCTTGGGTGGTACATTTTGAACTTTGCTTCTCTCCTTTTCTCCCAGCCCTTTGGGCCCTGTGCAAACTCTTGCTTGTGTTTCCTGCCAGGAGGTACAGGCCCCGCCTGTTTGGCTGAATGATTGCCCATGATTTCAGAGTTTGATTGGGAATCTGTATTTTGACATCCTTCTCTTCCCACTCCGTTTTTCGCTCTCTCTATTCCCTTTGAACTTTACACTAATTGAAAAACCTTAGCCCTCTGGAGCTTGATTGTTCTGTTTTTATGTGTGGGGGTGGGCATGTACCCTTATAACAGGAGATATGAATTTTTCCTCTTAACAGTTTGGGGTCCCTGGGAACTCCTTGGCTTGTCTGGTGTCAGTATTGGTTCCCTGACTTGGAAAGAGTCACCTGTGGCGAATCAGCACTCTTGGTAGCGCTTGGCTTACCTGTGACACTTACTATTGTGGTCTCTGTGAATGTGCTTTTAATTTCTATTGTGTGCTTGTGTATTTTTTTGAGTGATTTATTTCTGACCATTAGATTAGAAAAACTAACTTTGACCTTGTGTAAACTTTGCGTGAATGTGTGCAATTCATTCCTAATTACTGGTTCATATGTTTGATTTAATGGAAATCTTTTTGTGTGGGAGTAAGAGGTTTTTTTTCCTTTGCTCTCTAATCCTCCTTATTAAGCCCTTTCCTATTTCAAGATGGTGTTGGAAACCGTGTATCGACCTTCTGAGCTTGTTAGGTCCAAGATGGCATCTGAAGTCTGACGGCAAAGCAACTTCCTTTTTTCCCTTCTGAATTCTAAGGTTTTCAAAATGGTGTCTGAGGCCATATGGCAGACTGCTCTGTTACCCTCTTCCTGCCCAGAATTTTTATTCTTCCCTTTTGGTTCTCCTTCTGATATTTTTGCTTTCGGTTTGTGCTATCCTTTGTTAACATGTTTTAGACTCTGTGTGACCTTGCACGCTATTTGTGACTGTTCCCTGGTCTCTGCTGGCATGCAGGCTGCACATGGACACATCGGCAGGCAGGAGACACCTCTCTTTTTTTTTTTTTAAAGATTTATTTTTTATTTATACATACAAGCATACAAGCTGGGGTACAGGCCAGAGGCGTGGGGCGGCGAGAGGGATCACCAGAGATGGAGCGGGTAGCAGAACAGGCAGATCAGAAATACACTGCTGAGGGGAGCAGCGGGCAAGGCAGGAGAGGTCTGCCGCACCATGTGGGATTCTCCCCGGCTGGGCGACGAACTCGCGTCTCCGCTGCCAACAGCTCCACAGCGCAGCGCTTAACCGCTGCGCCACCGGGGAGGCCCCTGGGAGACACCTCTTGAGGAGTCTCAGGTGCACTTTAACTCAGGCCGAGATTGATGATGCCCCCCGCCCCCCCAGCTCAGAATTTACTCCTCATTGTTCCTCTAACAGTTCAGTGTGGTTCATTAACTGGCCTGAAGTTCTGTATCTAGATAGTTGTAGGACTACAACTAAATCTCTGTGATTCTAAGGCTTGTGCTCCTAACCCTCAATTGCTGTTGTCAGGGAGTGTCAATTGGCTCTTCCTCACCAATGCTGATAGACTTTTCATCATCTTCTACACAACTCTACTGGGCAACATCACCTGATTTCTTCTCTTGGGTACAAAGCTGCCTTCATCTTACAGGAAGGAATGGTAGGCTCCAAGGCTTGAGGATGAAATTGGTTTGATAGTACAGTCACAGGAAATCTGAGGGAGAGAACTAGTTGAGAAGTATAAAATAGAACTGTCTTCCCATTAAAAGGTAATAAGTCCTGGGGATGTAATTTATAGCATGGTGACTATAGTTAACAGTTCTGTACTGTGTATTGAAGGTTAACGTATAACTGTGTGTGGTGATGAATGTTTACTAAGCTTACTGTCGTCATCACTTCACAGTGTATACATACATCAAATCACTGTGTTGTCTACCCAAAATAAATACAACATTGCAAGTCAGTTATATCCTCTGCGATCACATTTAGCAGTAGTAACACTTCTTGAGTAGTAGAATAGTTCCAGAAATTTGCTTCTTACTAGCTGTGTGACCTTTTGGAGCACTTTGTAATGATTCTGGTCACCCACCATCTTTTTGAACAGTTTGTTCCTGGAATAACTGCCCAGTAATTGATGTTTCTACTTTTCACAACGACCTTCTCCTCCTTTATCACTCTCTTTATACACATCACAGAAGAGAATGGTGGACTAGAATGTCTACTGATACGAAGCATGAACTTCATGTCATTTTATTCTTTCAAAATGTAGATTTCTTGGTCACTCTTTTTTTTTTTTTAAAGATTTATTTATTTATACATACAAGCTGCGGTACAGGCCAGAGGCGTGGGGCAGCGAGAGGGTTCACCAGAGACAGAGTGGGGAGCAGAACAGGCAGATCAGAAATACACTGCTGAGGGGAGCAGCGGGCGAGGCAGGAGAGGTCTGCCGCGCCATGTGGGATTCTCCCCGGCTGGGCGTCGAACTCGCATCACGCGCTGCCGACAGCTCCACAGCGCAGCGCTCAACCGCAGCGCCACCAGGGAGGCCTTCCTGGTCACTCTTGAAAAGTAAAATATTTTTTAGTTCCTTTTCAAGTTGGGGACTAATGGAAATATTTTGGACATTATGTTCACCTAGTTAAATAGCTTTAACATTGCTTAGCAACCAAAAATTTTATACACATTTCAGTTAAGAAGGTTTTTGGAAGGTATTTCCTCATATGTGTGACATAGAGCAGAATTTTGATACTAATTTAAATGAGAGTGTTTTAAAACTGAGGTTCAAATTAGTATCATGACATGGCATGTGTTTAAAAAGTGATATAATACTTTTAAAACACTCCACTCTACTTTTCTTTAAAACAGGTGGTCTAAAAGCATTTGTTTTATTTAAATATTCTAAATTATATATTTAAAAAAAGGCCCCAAATGAAATGATCACCAACCTGGAAGTACAATAAAACCTAAAAAGGCAGAAATTAAAGACATCAAAATCTTTCACAGTGAGACAGTCATTAATTACATTTCCTTCCAATTTACTTTCTTTACAAAAAGATTTATTTATGCATCTAAGAGCTGGAGTGTAGGCCAAAGGAGTGGTGTGTGTGTGTGTGTGGTGGGGTGGGTGAGAGGATTCACCAGTGACAGAGTGTAGAGCAGAACAGGCGGATTGACTGAAATACACTGCTGAGGGGAGCAGCGAAGTGAAACAGGAGAGGTCTGCTGCTCTGTGTGGGTCAGCTTCTTGGCTGGGGATCGAACTCATGCTGCAGTGGCTGCCAATAACTTCATAGTGCTGAGACTCAACCCCTCCGCCAGCAGGGCGGCCCCCTGATCTACTTTCTATTCATGTTTTAAGTCGTTGTTACAACACACTGTATCTGTCAGAATAGGCTTGGTTATGATGTGATGATAAGCACTTCCAGATTCGATCATGTGAACTGTAGATATTTTCACTCAAGCTTCATGTCCATCATAGGTCTTGGAGACCCTGCATGCATGTCATCATTGTCCTCACTCAGAGCGGTCACGCTTGGGAGCAATTCTGGTGACAACAGCAGGGTGGAGGGTGCTCCAAGCAGCCACACACTGGAAACTGAATGTTCAGACAAGAAATGACACGTTACTTCTGTGCATAAATCAATGTCAGGAATCGATCATTTAGTTCTGCCAACCACAGGACACTATTCTATCATGTAGGATTCATTGAACAACACAGTTATGAAACTGTTGTTTTAGAGCTTAGTTTGTTATATAAAACTCATAAAATTACTTTTCAAATTAGTCTATAGTTTAGATTTTCAACAAGGTACTATTGAATTGCAGAGGATCCATTTGTTTTGGTCGTATTTATTGTATTTGGTGTTGGAAAAGAATGTTTTTTTTCCTACCATTCCAGATGTTTCCTTCTATGATCGGGGAAACCCACAAGTTTGGAACTCTGTCCTTCAGTGACTTAATTTGAAGGGCGAGTTTGGAATGAGAAATTGGGCATCAGTAGTCCATGTCTCCTGTTCTCCTGTGCCTTGAGAGCTATCTATAGGAGGTCCACTGTCTCTTCCCTCTGTGCTATTGGGGGAAGTCTGCCTTGGCCCAACTGTGGTGACCAGTGTTTCTAGTTTCCTCAGGACTGAGGTTTTCCTCGGATGTAGGGCATTCACTGCTAAAACTGGGAGACTCTTTCTGTGATTGGCTGGATAATTCTGAGATCCAAGACTAGGAGGCCCCTTTGTCCCATATCTAAGCCACACCTTCTGCTATCACATTTATCAGTAGTATCAATAACCAAGGAATCGATTAGCATCCCATCGAAGGCAGGCTTTTGTCTCATTTTTCAGACTATAACCCATGCAAGTAAGAGAGATGATATTTATTAGGTTTATCCAACCTGAGAACTGAATTAGCACCATCCCACTCACCCTTTCCTTGTGGCCTTACCATGGACTGATTTGGCAGCCTCCCCAAATAATGAAACCAAATCTGAAGTTGCACTTCTCCAAGATAAACATCCCCATGGGACTAATAAGCTTGATCTAGTTGAGGTCTAAGATCAGAGTTTATTTATCTATTTGGCTTCTGTAATGTAATTTTTCCAAGTCCAGTGATGTTTAGAGAACCAGACTCATCATGATAAAGGGAGGGTCAGATCAAAGTAGGGGCAGAAGGTTAGGGGGAGGACATTAATAAAGCAGAGTGAAGACGAGGACAAGCGTGAGGACAACCCCATCACCCTGAGGAGGGTCCAGGTTTGGGTAAGTCACAGAGCAAGTTTTGATTCCTTAGTGAGTAGGGCAGCCTGAACACAGGGCCTGGATTCACTTCAAACATGGAGAATGTAGGGAAGCAGCCAATATGTCAAGAGATTGACTTCCGCTTTATAGACAGAACATTGTTACATATACTGCTTCCCTTTACTTTTCATAAATTGCCAAATATTTCAGTTAACGTAATGATAAAGAAAAACAAAATTTCCTTTGAACATTTAAGTAGCTTTCTAACAGTTTCATTTGTATAATCTCTTCTGCTTTGTGTATTTGCAAATCTGTCATTTTACAAATATAGGCTCTTAAATATTGTAAGATCTATTATGCCTGATAGTTTGCTGCTTTTACTGTATCCAGTAAATGGTGGCAAGCACAGTATGTAGCAACTGGGCCAGCAAAGGCCCAGGCCATTCAGAACAAATGCTAGATGTGAAACACTGGTCTACTATGGCCATGCAGGGGTCTGCAAGCTGAAAACTAGTCCTGTAAATATGTGAATGTGTGAGTTACCTTGTTAATACCTCTCTGCAGGCAGGTTGGGTTCATAGGTTCTTGAAATCTGAAAGTAGTGTTCACTCCAGTGGTAACCTCCACTAAGCCTTTATTTCTCTGCCCTTCATCAGCGTGGTATTTTTTAGAGTGGCGTTCTAAGGAGCTTGTAGAAATGTAGGTTTCTGGGTCTTCTTTCAGACCTGTTGAATGAAAACCCCTGGGTGGGGTCCAGGTGTCTGTCTTTTGATCAGCTTCTCAGATTACTCATTTGTAGTTCATCCAAGAGTAGGGACCCTTCCCCTAGTGGTTTTCTTCATTTCTAAGGAGATACCTGTAATGTGACTTTATTTGCTCCCAGTTTAAATCTCCCTAATTTATGTGGGGATTAGTATAGCAACAGCTAAGGCTCAGGGTTAAGGGGACCCTGAAAAGTGGCAGAGAAGCTAAAAAAAACAACAACAATAAAACATGATGAGAAAGGGTGAGTCATATGACAAAGACCAGGTGCTCTGAAATAAAATGTTTATCCTGCCATATAGGTGGGTTTCTCCAATAAAAAGGTTAATTCTTATAGAAATAAATAATTCTGGGTAATTCTCATTCTGGGCAATACCTCCAATTTCCATTCTTCTAGGTACTTAAGAGAGTGGTAAAATTTCTTGTGAGCCTGCAGGTCCTTGACTGATCTCAGATGGAAATAATCAACATACCAGTGAAACATCTTAGGAAGGCCTGTCTGAAGTTTTGATGTCTAAATATCTTGGGGAGACCTGTCCTCTAGAATGAATGGGGAATGAGTGACAAAGAAAGCAGGCATACAAAGGGAGAGCTGAGACTCAAATTCTAGTTCTAGTTCAAACTAGCTGTGGAACCAGGGGCAAATTCATCTCTCTAGCACTCTTGTCCGTGCTTCTGAAATGGGGTTAATGCTACCTGCCATCAGAGGGTTCTAGTGAGAAGATCTTTTGCATGTCCTTATGAGCGTTAAAGATCCGTGCAGAAAGGTTTGTTCTTTGTGCCTTTCTACTCTAGCTCACTTTGTAATTTTCTGTGTAGTTTCCAGATAACCAGAGTCCAGATAATTAACTTTCAGTCAGCAGAGTTGCCTGTTTTTCTTCAAATGGGTCTCGCCTCCCTTGTGAAAATTGAGTGGGTGTTTCTGCATGCTGTGCTAGCTTCGTGATTATTTCCTGTAGAAGTCAATGGAGCTTTATAGGGAAGGGTGTTCTGGGGCCTGCAGGGGGCTTCTTGGGCCGTTATCACCATCAGATCCTGTGGTCCCAGGGGTCTTGGCATCATGGAGACTTGAGAAAACAGATATTGACCATGAGAATCCTGGAATATCTCACCACTGACAAGGAGCCTACATTTCTCACAGTCAAACAGTCCCCTACAACCTGGACAATCCAGGGCGGGCTGGATATTAGTTGGGCCTCCCACCAGGGTTGTCACTAAGCAGCCAGAACCTCGTGCTGTCTGATGGCTACATGTGGCCTGAGGTCAGGGTTGTCTGACTTCAGTTTCTTTACTCCCCCAATCATTTCCAGGCAATATTTCTCCCTGGCATGAGAAATATTGGCTGCTGTTTGTGGAACTTGTGGGCAAATTTAGATTTGGGGGTTATAGTGCATGTCGTAGGGGAAACTCAGGTTGATGACACCCAACCAAGAATCTAGGTGAATGTCAAGCAGATGATGGAAGAACTTGGATTTGGAACTGGAACATTCAGGGGAAGTTCTAGTTGCAACACTCAGGACTCGAGAGCATCCTATGGGCATTGGGCGAGCCTGGCGGCCAAGAGAAACTTTATGAGGTATAAGTTACTCATCTTAAAAATTTTGGTTTTTGTTCTCCCACCAAAGGTCTGTTGTAAAGATCAAAGAAGATACTGAAAGTTTGAGGGAGCACTTTTCTTTTCTTTTCTTACATTATTGTTCATTTATTAAAAAAAGTTTATTTATGCATATAAGAACTGAGGTGTAGGCCAGAGGTGCGGGGTGGTGAGAAGATTCATCAGAGATAGAGTGGGCAGCAGAACAGGCAGATTGACTGAAATACACTGCTGAGGGGAGCAGCGGGTGAGGCAGGAGAGGTCTGCTGCGCCATGTGGGAAGCTTCCTGGCTGGGGATCAAACTTGTGCTGCAGTGGCTGTGGATAGCTTCACAGTGCTGCACTTAACCTGTTGCGCCACCAGGGAGGCCCTATTGTTCATTTTTGTATGGTAATTAATTTCTCCCCTCAGATGTAGTTCTCCTGCTATCATATCACCCCTGAACCATCACCATATTTCCTTTTGTTCTTGAGGGAGCACTTTTACATCATCAAGAGTGGTGTAATACAAGGGACTCTAAGGAAGCACGAGGGGAGCAGAGCTCTCTGCCCTCAGATACTGCTGTCATAAACTTTTGGGATACCAAAAGTAGGATTGGGTGGGATTGGGTCTACTTGACCATCCTTTAGATCTCTGGGAAATATGCTTGTCTGGATGCCAGATAGTTACTTGGGGGGCAGACAGAAAGATGTCCTTTGAGGCACACCTGGAGCTAACTTACGTTGCAGACAAGGGCTGAGACTGCTTCTGAGTTCCCTTTTTCCTCCTAATCTGGTCTCATTGTGTGCAAGGGTTTCTTGGGGAACAGTGGGGAGAATACATTGTGGATGCGGCATGGGGCTGTTCCTATCCTAGTCTAGAGAGAGTTGATGGCTCTTGAAGAAGAGGGGCCGGCTACTGTGCTAGCCCCCCATGCCTGTCCTTAATCCCATTTTCAGAGCAGATAAAGTTGCTCTGCTCCCAGAAGTTACCAGAGAGGAGCTGTCCTTGGGCGGATTCAGGTTTATCAACTGGCATTTAAAAAAAAATGTGTCATATTGGGCCCAAATCGCTGTGCTGTGTCTCCTCTCCTTCATGTGTTCAAAGGGATATGAGATCCATGATTAGGGCCTATTAACACTCACTCCTTGCCATTTGGCAAGAATTTTCACCTAAAAATGATTTCCTTCCTGGAGATGAGGCTCACTTTGGGCAGTGGGTTACCCCTTGTTCTGCCCTTGTTTTGCTCTGGGACCTGGACTAGTCTGCTTGTCCTCTCTGTTACCCGTATCTTCAGCCTTAAAATATTATGTTATTTTCATTTTAAAAACAAAACTAAACAAAAGGCAAAACCCATTAATCTTCCAAAATAGAAAAAAAAAGTGCTTTTTGAAAAGAGGAAATTACTTTTTATTAGGTGTAAAAACCAACAAAAAAGCTCCCAACATCTCCAAAGGCCTGGGAGTTGCCATGAACTGCTGACCCCATTCCGTTAGGTTGGCAAACAATGTCCCTCAGCCTGCCATCCAAGCAAAATGGTAAGCTTGACTGGTGTCACGAAACAGTCTTGCCTCACATCAAGAGATATTTCCATAGCCTCCCAGAGCACTAGGACGCAGTCCTAGTTCATGCCTCTGTAAGGGACATCCACTGGAAAATCCATCAGAGATGCCGTAGTGGGCCTGCGGGACAGTCACGTCATTACAGCATTTGAGAAATGAGGACGCTGCATCTGAGGACGGGTGCCATTTGCTCAGGTCACATGCTGGTTGATGGGAGGTCAGGGTCAGGAGCAGTGCTCTTTCCATCGTCCCTGAAGATTTAGCAAGGACATTCCAAGAGGTAGGCATAGTAATTGCTCCCCACATATTTCATGTGCTTTCCTACATTTTTGGGGAATGTAGGAAAAACAAATGGGGGCCATCTGACTTGATCTGGTCAGTGGGCTCTTGGCTGAACTGACCAAAGTCAATAACAAACTTTTGCTGTGTCAAGCAGGTTAGATTTCGGAGGCATGTGGGTCATCACTATGTACCCCCACTTCTCCTGATCTTCACACAAACTGACGTGGTAAAGCTGTCCCACAAAAAATGACTTTGCAGGAAGTATAGTCTCAGCCTTTTATTGACTGTGAGGTGGATTAACATAGCAGTTTTGGGGTAAATGTTGCTTTTCCAGGCATGGGAGTTTGGCTGCTAGGGTATCTCGGATCTACCACTTACAAGCCTTATGATTTTTCAGCAATTTACTTAACGTTGGGCCTCAGTCCCTCATCTCTAAAGTCCCTCATCTATGACATCAATAATGACAGTCATTGACTTGTTGGGAGGGTTAAATGAGATAACACGTGGAAGGCCCTTATTTCAGTGCCAAGGATAATTTGCAAAAGTCTGATCATATTATTTGCACTCTGTGAAAAGTACCATATTGGGATTTCCAGATCTTACAGGGATGAACGGATCCGAATCCCATCCCCTAGGTTTTCATCATGGATCAGAAGTCAGTAACTCAATAACTAGATGCATATCCACAAGGAGACAAATCCCAGTCTGCGGGCATGGAAAACATGGGCCCTCTGGGCACCATCCTTGGAAGAACTGCGTCAGGAAGCTCCCAGTTCCAATCCTTTCTGTGACATCTCTGCCTAAGGACCTGGTGTCTCCAGGGTCATGTTGGACTAGACCTCATAGGGGAACCAATTCTGTATTAGTATACACAGATGCTTATTTTTATTTATTTTTAAAAAAGATTTATTTATTTATGCATACAAGAACTAGGGTGTAGGCCAGAGGTGTGGGGTGGTAAGAGGATTCACTAGAGACAGAGTGGGGAGCAGAACAGGCCGATGGATTGAAATACACTGCTGAGGGGCGCAGCAGGCAAGGCAGGAGAGGTCCGCTGCGCCATGTGGGAAGCTCCGTGGTGGGGGATTGAACTCATGCTGCAGTGGCTGTGGATAGCTTCATAGTGCTGTGACCCAACCCGTTGCACCACCAGGGAGGCCCACAAATACTTGGTTTTAGAAAAAGATGGGTATTTGAACTTAAGCTGTTAACAGTCAACATGAGTAGAAGATTTGAAAATAACTAAGGGCTATGGTTGAAATTAAAGTGCACTCTTCTCTTACAAAAAAAAATTGTACAAGGGAAAATAATAAAACACCACATAAAACTCTGGTTCCAAATAAATGGATAACACACCCTGGCTCTACTGAATGCCTAAATATTTATTTATGAAAAACATCAACTACTCTACTACTGTGAGGCTGGCACAGGCGGGGAGGGTCCCACACGCCTTCCCAAATGCCCAGGTCCCATATGTTCATCAGAATGACTTAGGAATCTGTCCTTTTGACTTTATTTTATATGGACTGAGAAGGAAGGCAAACATTAAATACTATCAGAAATTCCCTGGGCCTTAATTTCTGCGTCATGCACTTTCTTTTGACTTGGGTCCTGTCTATGCCAAACTTAAAAGCAGCTCAAAAGCGAGAAATACATTTTCAGTTCCTCTTGCATTGAGGGTGCTCTTGTTAAGAGGAAAGGCCCACTTGTGCCTCGTGCTCCCCAGAGGCTGACGCCCCACCGTCCCAGGCTCTGTCGCGTGCATTAGCTTGTCAAAAATACTCCCAACCTGGGCAGCCCCATCAGATAAAAAACAACCTATTTATCAGACAAGCTCTGCATGAATCTTCCTCCCTTAGTTTCTTTCTGGGAATTTTTTTGAAACTAGATAAAAGACCGCTACCTGTTTTGAAGGCCGTTAGAAGATAAATCTGAGATGGGAAAAGTGTCCTTGTATTTAAAAATGAACACTTTCCATCTTTTCAGAACACTTTTCTTTTCACAGTGTCATTTGTTTTTTTCTAACATCTTTGTGAGGTGTCTTGGAAAAACGTTTTAATCCTGATTTTCCAGACAAAGGAAGTGAAGCTTCGAGAGCCTCAAGAAACACAGGAAATCAATTGCAAAGTTAGGACAAATCCTAAGGTAATGTTTCTGAGTGATAACGGGAAGAAATAGCTATTGTAGAACCTCAGGAGAATGGGTGCTTTATCTGGCACTGCTGGAGCATGGTCTTTAACAGGTCACTTAAAATCCTTGAAACTCAATTCTCTCCTCTCACACAATGGCGTGGTTAGCTGAAGGTTCTTTCAAATTCTTTGCCTCCATGATTCCTTCCACTTTGAAAAGCATCTTGGGCTTGGAGGAGAGTGACACAGGGCAGCTTCCAGAAGGATGGGAAGCCTCATCAGCATTCATGTCTAGAGGTTGCCTTCCACAGTCTTCAGAGGTGCGCCTCTCACAGGGATCCAGCGTGTCCGGCGTGCCAGGAGTGCGCGCCGTGGTGCTGAGCAAAAGCACAAAGAAGAGCATCGCCTTTGCATTGTGATTGCCCCAGGCTGGACACAGCGGAACGACAGAGATGATTGGGGGGAAGGTCCCCGTAGGAATTGCTGATGTTTAAAAAGAGAGGAAGGAGAATACATTGTGTTGGCTGGGACACCAAAACCGAAAAGGACCTGCATTCAGCAGGAGGAAAGTGAGTGAAGACAAGACTTCTGAGAAGTGAATAGACTCATTTCTACTCTCTCCCACAGGGGCAGCAAACAGCCATGAAGAGACTTGATATTTCCCCCTTTAATAAATGCTAACATTTATCTTGTTAGTGGAGGTTTATCTTCTCCTGGATCTTTGGAAAATATAGAGATTGCACAACAAAGGACATGGCTCTCAAAAGATTAGAGGTTGCTTATTCATAAAGAACAGCTGATAAGATAAATGACTTCATGA
This sequence comes from Scalopus aquaticus, assembly GCA_004024925.1. NCBI lineage: Eukaryota > Metazoa > Chordata > Mammalia > Eulipotyphla > Talpidae > Scalopus > Scalopus aquaticus. Next base: position 67,828 of record PVIJ01008750.1, read on the forward strand.
AAGTAGCATGACAGGGTCCAAAGGAAGGGTTTGGTCTCTTGTTCTGGATGGACTCGGTTGTCCAGGGAGGACGCCTACTCTGCCCAGGGTGGGGCTGGAGCAGTGAGTCAGCAGAGTCAAGGGCAGCAGGACAGGAGGCTCAGCACCTGCTATTATGGCCTCCTAAGCTGCGTGAACTCATCCAAGTACTTTTCTCGAAGTCTCAGCCGTACAACTGTAAAGCGAGGGAATCAGAAAATCTATTTTGAATTTCCTGCCAATAAATCGTAATTCCAATGTGGGCCCTTGAAGTTGCTGCTGCCTTTTTTTTTTTTTTCAATACTTAAAGAACGGGTTTATTAGGGAAAGGGACAGGGAAGTAAAGGATGTTTGCACAGACACAAGCGGGCAGAAAGAGCTGCCCCAGGTTTGCTTAGAGAGGCCTGCACGGTGCAGATCATGGGCAGACAGGCAGGCCGCTGCCCTGCAGAGGGACAGAGTTAGTGAAGGAAAGCACCTGCATAGGCACAGGTGGGCAGAGAAATGGCTGCTGCTGCTGCTTTTTGACAGACTCACTCCTTCCCTCTGTCCCTCAACAATTCTTCTCCTGAGGCAAGCTTGCAACCTCTACGAATGACTTCCCAGGGAGTCAGAGTAATTCTGCCTGGACAACCTTGAAAATGGGGTACCATCTTCTTCACTTCCAATAGCTGAGAAGGTCTTTGCTTAGAATAGGGATGGCTGAAATCTGGTTCTTAAACATCCATGGGGACTCAGAAGCAACAAATACCCCCATTCACTGGTTAATGGAATAAAACTAAACAAATCTGACTTCCAGGTCCAAATGCTTATACTCCAGAATCCTCAGAGGTGCTCTCTGAAATCTATATACTTAAATCAGTTCCTTAGGTTACCTAATTGCCAGCTTAAGTAGTATCTCAGGTTCTCTTTTGTTTCTTTGAGAACAAATGTTATTATTAAAAGAGCACCCAGCACTGATGTGAGGAGGGAACTAACGAAAAAGCTTGCCCCACACAGCCGCCTCTTCAGGTTTTCTCATAGATCCTCGCTGTGCTCACCCTGGTCTCTGAGCACATGCTTTCTGCCCGGTGTCAAATGTACACTAGGACTTTGAAGTTCACCCATTTTATTAAAGATTTATTTTTATTTATTTATGCACAGAAGAATTGGAGTGTAAGCCAGTGGTGTGGGGGTGGAGGGTGACTCCCAGAGACAGAGTGGGGAGCAGAACAGGTAGATCTACTGAAATACACTGCTGGGGGGAGCAGCTTGTGAGACAGGAGAGGTCTGCTGTGCCATGTGGGTTAGCTCCCTGGCCGGGGGATCAAACTCATGCTGCAGTGGCTGGTGATAGCTTGGTAGCGCTGAGACCTTAACCCCTGCGCCACCAGGGAGGCCCTAAGTTCACCCATTTTTTACAGTCTCACTCAAGTGCCTCTTCCTTCAGAACATCATCTCTAAGTGCCTGCCCAGTCCACACACACTTATTGCCATCCTCCCCCCGCCTCCCTGCAATCCATCCTGCTATGATTCATGCTCTGTCTGGCATTGTGCCTTGGCAAGCTCAGGCTTATAAGTCTGCTTCTGGAGTGTGAGCTAAAGGAGGGCAGGTGCAGGGCAAATCTTTCTCTCGAATCTACCTTGGTACTGAACACAGTACCCATTAGAAGAAAGAATCCTAGAGCTCATGTTCAAGGAACCCACTGACTCAGTTCCAAGCCTAGGGGTCAGAGTTGTAGGGAGGCTATTGGTGGCTGAATGGGGAGCAGGGGTGGCAGGTGGAACTAACTAGGGAGTTGTGTCTCATGCCTTTTGCGTGTCTAAAGACAAAAGCCTTCAGTGCTGTGTCAGAAGAAGAGGAGCGAGGAAGAGAGGACAGAGTATATTCCATTCTCTTTCTGGCAACTGCTCCCCTTATCTCTCCCTCACATACTCCCTACAGGCACGTGATGACCCTCTTCCCCTTCAGGGATGAGGTTGGTGTTTCTTGTAATTTGATTTCCCATTGACTAAAAGAAAGTGAGGGTGAGATCCTACACATTGTCATTGGCCATTTTGCACGTGATTAAGAGGCCGTCTAGATCTGCACTGTCCAATATGGTAGCCACTAACACAGGTGGCTATTTAAATTTAAGTCAATTAAAATTACGTATAATTTTATATTTGACTTTTCAGTTGTACCAATCACATCTCATTTGCTCAGTAACCAGAGATGACTACTGGCTACCATGTTGGACAGTGTGATAATAAGCATTTCCATCACTGCTATTGGCAAGTGCTGGTCTAGTCTTTCTGGGTTTAAACTCTGGCTCCTCTCTCTCACTTGCTGTGTGATCTTGGACAAATTGCATTGTTTTTCAGTGTTTCAATTTTCTCACTTGCAAAGTGGGGAAAATACCTGCAATATAGTTGAGGTTCAAATAAGATAATCCATGTAAAGTGAGTGACAGAACATCTTGAGAACAACAGCTTGTGTTTTTGTTCCTGTTGTATCTGAATCCTCCCCACAAAAGATGGCTTTGGTGTCAACATGAGGCAGTTTCTCAACAGATACTCATTACAGGTACTGTGTTAACTCTTGAGAGAACAAGAGCTCAGTTGAAAGGGGTTAGAAGATTACTTGGCACAGCTGGCTTTACTGAGCCATGGCTGAGTTTCTGTGTACGTGCAGTGACGTGGTTGTGCCGTTGAACCAGAGGACATTTTGATGCTTTCACCTTTTATGAAAGGACAGAAATTTCCCTGATTGTGGCTTTCAGCCAGGGTGAGCACGTATTGACCCTCTCTGGTTCGCTTGCATTTTTTTCCCACACTGAAAGCATATTCCTTCTTAAGAGGAAGTTTGTTTTCCATGTCCTGGAAATGTGAGGCTCCCCAGAGGGCTGAAGGGTGGACCTGTCTCAGTCAAAAGTCTCTTCCTCTGATGCAGTGGGCGACCCCCATGTTTTCTTGAATGACATCAGCCAAGCTGTAATCAAAGTACTCATGCCTGACTCACCATGGACTGTGGAGAATTGACTTCCAGCATAGCAGGGTGGGGGTGAGGTGGAGGAAATGGCCCTTGGCATGTGAATGACTTCTTGACTTTTGACTCAGACATTTCAATTGTGGTCAGGCTTCGGCATTCCCTTGCTTTCTCGAGCATTTGTTCATTCCCTTGAAGCCTGTTGACTTTATTCGTTGCCAGTTTACAGTAAGCCCACTCTGCGCTCATAGGTCACTGAGGAAGGGCTGGCAGGGCAGGTTGCTTCAGGAGGGAACTGGAATAGCAGGACACTATGTAGAATATGCCCAGATGCTGGGCTCTGAATTGTAAATTCCCACCGATATATAGGAGCTGGAGCACAAGTTGATAGATTTTGGTAACTGGTGATAACCTATAAAAGGGAGAGAAATCAGTGAGGTTTCAGGAGCCAATCTAGCTTGAGGAGCTAACTTTGAATTGCTTTTAGAAGCAAAGAGATGTCAGCTGTTTCCCAGCCTCTCAGCCATCTAGTCTCCCTTGTAATTATAACTCATTGTTCCACTGACTTCCTTTTCCATAGGACAGTGTCTCAAGGGTGGACCTGTCTCAGGGCAGGGCTTCCAGAATCAGTCCTAGAGAGTGCTCAAACATGTGTGCTGAGATTTTCCCAGAGCTCCTAAATATCTGACTGATGAGTTGTCTGAGAGCCAAACCCAGTCTAGCAAAAGTGAAAATTCATTTAGCACTGGGGCTCCTTTCCTACCGAAGCTCACCACCTCATCCATCATCCGAGCTCAGCACTCAGCGAACGTTCCCTCTTGCTTTCTAGTGCATGACAGGATAGACCTTCTCCATTTAGGGTATACTTTTTTCAAAATATTGACTTTTTTTGAGTGACTTTTTGTATTTATATAATTTCAAAGTCCCAGCAAAGTTGCAAGAATAGTATAGGGACTTTCTATAGCCTTCTCTACTGATTGAATGACTGTTGACAATTTTCTCCATTTTTTTTTATACTATCCTCTCTCTCT